>CM047885.1:17158718-17434753 GCA_026212405.1 Petrea volubilis | reverse complement strand
TGTCATCAACGTAAAGACTACTGAAAGTAACCTCATCATAGAAGCTCCTGGGCCTTTTCAGGGGGAAGAGTTGGGTGTAGATCACCAAGGGACAAAATTAGCAGAGGGGGAGCAGTCAAGCATAGGGGTTATGAAAATGTAGACTAGTGTGAGGTTTTTGTGTTCTAGATTAGTCTTTGTCTTTGCAATCATTCTCTCTCTCTCTTTCATAAAAAGTTACTAAGGCTTGCCTAATGCATTCATCACGATCTAAGGGTTCTAGATAACATTATAAAATGTTCAAAATTTTTATAATACCTTTCTTGCCAGTAGTAGATTTGACAAGCACGTCTTCGGGGAAGGGCACATCAGTGGCGACTTTTTGGGGCCACAGTCGAAAAGGTGAAACGAGGCAAGGCCACAGAGCAGGCTCAGTCTGAGAGTGGCCAAGATTACCCATTTCACCAAGCCTGGAAAGTCGAACTGGCCTTGGGGGTCCATGACAAAATAAGTAAACTCAACTCACTTAGACAATGCCAAGAACTCTCCATTAACCCCTGAAGACCTCAGCGTCCTTGGTTTTGTCCTTGTTCAACTTAAAGCCTGGCGAATTGATTGCGCAATTAGGGCAGCAGTGATTTGAACCAATCCGAATTGTGTGCCAAACAGTTAATGCGGGACAACATAGATCCTCGACGGTTAAAACGCCAGGTTGCCACTGCAGGACAACGGTCCACTCTGGCATACTGCCATCTTGAGGAAGGTAGAACGATCGAAGACCCCCTCCGAGTTAGCAGTCGAGATGGAGAAACGTGCCAAAAGGTGGGAAAAGAGTTCCTCCTCCATCCTCATATTGGACAGACCTTGCACACAAATGGGGAAGTAGGCTTGAAGCCCACATTTGTTGCCAACCACAGGCCCCCATGGCAGATTTCCCTCTTTTAGGGTCCTGTCTCACCTTGACCCAATTTTCTCAAAGCCCTTATAAACAAACCGCCAATTCGACCACCACATGCAATGCACCTGCCATATATAGAAACTCCATTGTTTGTTGGCAAGATTGGCTAAAAAAAACATATCTACATAGCCAATAGTGCCAAAATTGAACATGCTCTTCATCTGAAACTGGTTGGCCTTGTTGACAAAATGAGAAATGATGTGCCCCATAACTAGGTCATGGGCTTATTCTCATGAGAAAGGTGCGAGAGTTCTAGGATGTCAAGGTTGTTGTATCTTACCTCGACGCTAATGAGACGCTCGGAAGGTCTGAACCCAGCCACCTGCGCCAATTCAAGGAGGGTGATGGTCATGGGGCCAACAACCGAAGTTAAAGGTGCTGTCAATTCTGCACCAGAATGGCAAGACCGCCTGTAGAACCTTAAGTCGAGGGGATAGGGGATTTTAGAGACCTGAATGGGCTTGTAAATCCCCATGCCCTTCCACAATTGGCCATAGGTGGCCTCAACTTGACTACCAAGAGATGTAGTCGCGATAAATAGAAGAATTGGGTGACCATGGCAAGTTACGAATTGAGGTGACGAAAACATGGCCCGCAGGGTATGACAGGCATTCGTCAAGGCAAGTAAGATCGCGGTGGGTGGTCTTGGGGAGCTTCGCCGCCAAGAATGGGTCCCAAGGAGAAGGAAACCCTCGCAAGTAAAAATAATTGAGTTCTAAGAGGCTATTTTTTTCGTATAAAAGAATTAGGGTTTGGAAAATTAGGGGAAATGAGAAGAAGCAATGGTGAAGGACGGTGAGAGTAGTAAGAGTTAAAAGTCACAAAATGATAATTGGGGTTTAGTATGAGGATAAACACTGAAGGTAGTAGAAAAAGGGAGGGACTAAGAGATTGGAATTAAATAAGTTTGAGGGAGTGGGGGAAATCGGTGCAAAAAACCGGTAGCATTGGGAAACCCAAGGGCACCATTATGATGGCGTCAGTAACAACCATAATTTAAATTTGACACGTATATATATATAGAAAAAAGAGAGATATATAATAAAAAAAAATAAAAGATGAGCGAGAGGTCTAGTAGGCCTCAAGTAGGTGTTATTCTGTTATATTTAATATGACTTGATTACCGAATGTTATTATGGCAATTGGTGACGTGATAGCCATTGCTTAAATAAGTGTTTCTTTCTTCATTCCATTTGTGTTAATGAAGAAAATGAGCTGCCAAATCGTATATGGTGACATAATAAAGGAAGCCGCCAAGTTAATGGCGCAAGGCATGTGGAATTTTAACCAATTTATGATTAAACTCTGAGCTTAATCACAACTTGCGGGGGGCATTGTTTGAGTTGGAAATAAATTTTTGTATAAATTGGAGTGGGTTGATCTTGGTCCTTTTCGTTATGTCGAAACGAATTAAATAGGCCTAGGTTACTTCGACGCGTGTAGAACAACCCATGTTAGAGGCTCGAGTTGGAGTAAATTGAAAAACCCATGACCCCAATCAGTAGAAAATTAGAAAATAGAAAAATAGAAAAAAAATAATAATAAAGTTAAAATTCAAACCCTTCACTTTTAGGGGTTGTTGGGAGGAAAATAACAGAATGGCTAAAGGATAGGCAAACATGCCTAAATAAAGGTCATATACTGCTTAATAGTTGAAATTCAAATAAAATGGCATAACTGCCATAACCTAGAAGCGAGGAGGACCATCCATTTCGAATGGCTAGAGTTGAATAAGCTGGCCAGTTCCAAGAATGAAGGGATTCGGTTGTAGCTTGGAGCCTACAAAAGAGAGTTGGATTGGACCAAGATCAAAGATCCAATGATCAATCAATCAACACAACAACAACTCTTTCAGTCAAGAAGGCCTCACTTCTCTGATTGTTTAGTCTAAATGAACAAAAGATTAGCTTTTGTTCACTAGGTAGCAAAAATCATTACACGAATGCTTGTAGTCATACCTCATTTGGCTCGAAGTGAGGATATCAATGCACTCATTTTGGTAACGTCACGGGGTTGTAGTCATCACTCACTTGGAGTATGCCCGGTTCGAGATGAGATATCAATGTGACAGAGTGGTATCCCGCATCCATATCGAGTGCATGTATGAGAAAAAAGTGCAGACATAGTCAATCAATGCTTGTTGGAGTGAACAACCTTTGAGTAGATATGGTCGGAGTCATCAATGTGGTCGACTTGTAGCTAGAGGCTTTAGGAGTTGTTCAATGCATTTAGTCATAGATATGGCCCGAGCCATCAATGCATGTGTCTGTAGTCGAGTCTTGTAAGTCCAAGTGGTGAGTAGCTATCGTCTCTAAATACATTTTCTTTTTGATTTAAGCTTTTCAACCCTTTTCGATTCTTAGAGTACTAAATTGTTAAGTCCTACATTAAATTGTAGGGGAGTAGAACCTCAGGGTAGTGTTTGCCTACTTCGACTCATTTGTTTTTTAGTTAGAAGTCTTAGGCATATCATATCTTTTCACTTCGAATCATCAAAAACTTCCATTTGTGGGTGTTCTTACACACTGACAAGCTCGCACTCAAACATAAGAACCCACTTCGAATTTACTATTTTCTCATTGAACTCAGTGACTTTGAATCTTGGATAGCCACTTCGGATTGGTTCAATCGCTGCCCGCACTCAAAATTTATGCAAACATGATTATATCTTTAGTTGTTACACGAATTGAGAAAAAAAATGAGAGTACCTTTTCGATTTAGTGTCTAATCAATATGTAATTGTGAAACTTCTCGGATTCTTCTTACTAAAACCGTATATATAAAGGTGTATTGATATTGATCATTGAGTTGATTAACAATACTGTGAGTATGTCCTATTTAGACAAGATTATAAAGTATTCTAGAAGTCAAAAATGAGACTATATACATTTAAATACTGTTGGAATGTAGTGCTTTAGCAGGGGCGTGATTGGCTATGATATTAGGTCGAAGTAAAAGTTGGACTCTTTGTCTTTAATACAAAACATTGCCTCACACTGGTGCTCTTGATTGTAGCAATCGTCTCCTAAGATATAATAACCTGCTTCTCAAAATAGAAGCACTTCAAATTTCGAAAAACAACGAACTTGCAAAATATTTGAATTCACTGGATATTATGAATGCTTTGGAGACTTTTGGGAGTGAAATGCAGAATATGTAAAGTGAATTGGTTTTGGAGCCAATTTGTTTTAACCAAACTCCAATTTTGAACCCAAATTCAATTCGGGTCATATCCAAAAAGAATATACTTTGGTTGAACTCGAACCCAAGCCCGCCGTGCTGTGCCAAACAGACTGTGGCGGTGTGCGCACGCTTGCATGTGGATTTGGTTCGAGTCTACCAACTCGTATGTCCTCTTCCCGTTACACACATGTGAACCCCCAGGGGCCAACCCCTATTTGCAACTAGCCACTTAAATACAAGACATTCTTGTATTATTTTTCCAACATGGAACGATCCACATTTTACAATAATTCATGTAGTTAGATTTTCATCAGCTATCTTTTGCATTTAATTTCTTATTTGCTCAAATTGGTTTTGAGCAATTAAATACATTTTTCTGCATCTACATACAACGTAGATTACAAATATTCAACTTATTTTTCAAATTAACAAATGGAGCTTCATCAAATCTTTGACAAAAAGTTGGTTAGTTACCAACTTATAAAACCAATTTTCTAACAAATACTCTATGAATCAAAAAATAGACTATATATATTTAACAAAATCAAGAGGTGCTAAATTTATGTACATGATGAATGCAATTACTTGATAATTGCTCATCTCTTGATTATTGCTCCATTATGCCGCCTCAAGTTAGGAGTGATGTCAACAACTCTCAACTTGATCAGATGATGCTGAAATTGTTGTTTTGATTTGACTTTTGTGAGATTGTTTGCCAATTGTCTAAAAGTGTACATAAACAATATTGATCTTCTTTTGTTGACCTCGGTCTCGAACAAAGTGAAAGTTTGTCACAATATACTTCATATGGCTGTGAAAAATTGTCACAATTAACCGTTGGAACACCTTTTAAACGAGCACATAGTTAAGTTAGGAAATTGGTGATCCAATTCACTTCTTTAACTGCTCCAACAACAACTCGCCGTTTAGCCTTGGTAGATGATTTGGCAATAGTTCGTTGCTTCTTTGAGGACCAACTTATTGGACTATTGTCAAGATGTGCAATATAAGCTGATGTAGAATTTCTGTCATTGTGATCACCTACCCAATTGACATCCGAGTAAATCTAAAGTTCCAGAGATGAAGGCTGATGGGGAAGAAGATCATACGATCACTACTAGAAAAATAGCATATGGCCATGGATTTTAGCCACGGATTTAAAAAAAAAAATTAAAAAAATATAGCCACGGCCAATCCGTGGCTATTTTTGGTGGCTATAATTAGTGCGAACTTTGGCGCCAATTTTTAGCAATGGATTAGCCACGGTCTAGTTGTGGCTAACTTACACGGATTAGCCACGGTTTGGCCGTGGCTAAAAATCTGTGCCCAAATTTTTTTATTTTTTGGCACCAGGTATGGTTTGAACTCTTAACCTCTTAGTTGAAGTTAGAGAATTAAACCACTACACCGCTTTAACTTTTTGTTTTATAATTAATTTTTGCTATACTTAAGTAATACATGTATATTAGATATATTGATATATATAATAAATGATTCGATATATTACACACATATAAGATTAGATATACTTATATATATATGTGTACTTCTATATAATTAGATGTATATATATTAGACATATATGTACATATATAATATATATTAGATATATAGATATATATATATATATATATATTTGATCGATATATACGTACACTACATTTATAATATACATTAGATATGTTATATATAGATATATAGTTATATCATATAGACTATATATATTAAATATTGGATATGTTAGATATTAAATATTAGATATGTTATAATATCACAATATGTTGGATTATACTACATAACTTATTCTGATTTGAAAGTTTATAATTGATCAATTGTCATAACTTATATTATAGTTTTATTAATACTTCCACAACGTATAATTGTTATTGATAATTTACAATATTTTAATGTAAAATAACTAGGCTAAAGTTAGCCATAGAATAATTTTTTTTAAGTTTTTTGAATATGATGTGGTTCGAACTCTTAACCTCTTGGTTAAAATTAAAGTATCAAACCACTACACCACTTTAATTTTTTGTTGAAGAATTAGTTTTTGTTATACTTAACTAATATAAGTTATGCGAAATTCTAAATATAAATGATCTAAATAAATTTTTTTGATAAGTTTTGTTTTTTCTATTAATTAATTAAATATTTTTTATAATTAATAAATTACTTTTTCAATCACTAAATACTTTTCAATAACAAAAAAAGAAAAGCCAAAAATTGGTAAAAAAAAATAAAGGACTGGACCATGACATATATATATATATATATATATATATATATTGGATTTTCAAAATATTTGAAGGCTACAACTCGAATAAGATTTCATATTTCAGATGGTATTTTATCTTTTATTTCATAATATATATTTATGCTATAGAAATATGTGTTTAAAATTATTTTCTTAATTATACACTTTATTTAGAATATTTACAATTGATATATATTCATGCAATATAGTCGAAATATAAAAATGAAACACTTATTTGAAATACTACTTGTCAACATAAATAATTTCATTAAATTATGAAAGTTATCCCACAATATAAAGATAGAGCTATACTTAAATAAATTTGATATAACTTGTCAAAAATTAATTTAAATAACTAATTCAACAAAATAAATTCAAATATTTGATTTGTGTATTTAAATTGATTTAGGATTATTATTTATTTAGGGGTTGGTTCGGGGGTGGGTTGGGGGGTACCTGGGTTGGGTGGGGGTGCGGGGGGGCTAGTTAGCTTTAATTAATTAATTTATTTTTGGGATTAGGTCATAGCTAATGGCCACGGATTAGCCACGGCCATGCATTTTCCAGAATTTAGGGGCCAAATTGACAATGGTCTGACCGTGGCTAATGTCCGTGACTAGAAATTGGTGGCAATTAGCCAAGGCCAGGCCATGGCTAATCCGTGATTGAGTAAAACCGTGGCTAAAATTAGCCACGCCACTTTTAGCCACGGAAAAAATCCGTGGCTAATTTTCTAAGCCACGGATTTTTGCCAAAATCCCTGGCTAAATCTATTTTTTCTAGTAGTGGACATTTTTTGCTTGAGGTATCGAAGAAGTCGTTTGACAACTTGCCATTGTGTCACTACGAGAAAGCAAGGTATTAGATATGGAAAATTAGAGACGGAAAATGGATCTGTATTCAATTCTAATTATTAATTAGAGATGGATTGTGAAACAGATATTATTTCCATCTCTTTTAGTAAAATAAAATTACATAAGAGATAGCAAATTGTAATGAAGTAAAACTTCATTAATAAAAGAATAATAAAAATTACACAAAAAAATATTTTTTTTTAACAAAATAGAGATGGATTTTGCCATGAAATGAGATACAAAAGTTTATTTTGTCTCTCATTTTGTCTCTGAAATAAATGAATTTAATTTTTTTTAATTTTCATGTTTGTCTCTTAAACCGTCTTTAATTGTATACACAACTATGACAAAATTATTTATTTTTATATTCGTCTCACATTCTGTCACTAAGTTTCATCAAATTTCAGATTAAATTTTAATTTTCATAAATGATTCTTTCTCCCTTTGATTTTAAATGAAATTTAAGCCAACTTTCTTGTCTACTTTCCATCTCTATGACAATCTCTAATAATAAATTAATTTAAAATTAAGATTTTGCAAAGTATGTCTCTCTTTCCATCTCTGATTTTGAAAAGATTTTAGATTTCTCTTTGTTTTTAATATGTCTCTTTTTTTCATCTACAAATTTTAGTTAATTTAAAATAAATTTCATTTTATTTCTTCTCTCTTTGCGTCTCTAATTTTAAATGAAATTAAAGATAAAATATTATTTTAAAATTGCAAGAAATATTATTTATAGAAAAAGGAAATTTTGGGGAAATATCTCTATCTTTCACTACACAATGAAACCTTCCATCTGTGTACCACCAACACCTCGCTTTCGATAATACTACCATCTCTCACTAAACATTGCGAGGTTCAATCACATAACACCACCGTCTCTCACCATTATCATTTCCAAGGTTTGCTCACCTCCTGCCCCCTTGCCATGTCTGTCAGCGACTCGCTTCCCCCGCCTCCACCGGTGCTGGACAGGATGCTTTTTGAACTCCAAAACGAGTTCGATTTTAGTCAAACCGAGTCCGATGGATTCGTTTCCAACTGCGGCTTTGGCTCTTTTCTCTCAGGTTCATGCGATTATCCAAATTTGTCCATTCAGTTGATAGAAATTAATTAATTGCTTGATTTTAAAATTAATGATGTAAATTGAAGTGTTTTTAGATTTTCGAATTTGATAAATTTTAGCTAGATTGGCAAAATTGAGTGAATTTAGGAGAGTGTTTGCTCATGTTGCATCAACTTTCATCAAGCTCGGCATTGCTAAGCCTTAAACCAAGGTGCTTTTCTTCCTTTTTATTGGTAATTTACAATATTAGGAATTTCATGCATAGAAACATTTTAATGCATTGAGTCCACCTCATATTTCAGCAAGAAATTATTGACGTTTTCACGAGAGTGGATAAAACGGACATAGGAGCAGCTGTTCTGCATTTACAGTGTTAGAAATTTTATCAAGTTTTAAGTTATATAGCAGCTATATGTTAGGAAAACTCGGGTAATTTTTCACTCAAGTTACAACTAGTGAATTGTACTGATTCGATAATTTCCAGGAAAGACTACTGAGCAGTCTCCTAAGACAAAATTATCATTCCAAATAAATTCCCAGGAAAGGCTGGAGGGGTCACAAATGGTCCCACTTAAAACCCAGTCTCCTAGATAGAACTTACTTGCACAGTATATTATCACAACCTAAACCCGACAAATAAATATTGAATACTATACTAAAACCGAAAAGAAACAAATCAAATGCGGAATAACTAAAAGAGATAAGGAAAGAACACACCCGAAAATTTGAAAACGGAGTTCGGCCAATTATGCCTACGTCTCCGAGCACTACTCACGCAGCCTGCTCTTTTAATTTGGGAGAAGAGAATACAAATTTTGGGATGTTAAACTAGGAAGGGAAAGTGTCCTTTTATAGCATTAAGGAACTTCCCATCTTCCTTAACTAAGCAATGTGGGAGAAATTAAGCCAAAACATAACAAGTCTCCACCTTCGAGAATTTCCCGCACAAAGTGATAGCGAACATCAATATGCTTCGTTCTTGCATGAAAAACTTGGTTCTTTGCTAAGTGAATAGCACTCTGACTGTCACAATACACCTCAACGTGTTTTTGACCAACTCCCAAGTCTTTTAGCAATCCTTGAAGCCAAATTGCCTCCTTCACAACTTCTGTAACTGCCATATACTCTGCCTCTGTTGTAGACAAAGCCACTGTTGACTGCAAAGTAGACTTCCAACAAATTGGCGCCTTGGCTAAAGTGAACAAGTAGCCAGTTGTAGATCGCCGCTTATCCAAGTCACCTGCATAGTCAGAATCACAATATCCAACTACGCATTGACCAAGCGATTCATCCCGCTCAAACACTAAGCCAACATCTACAGTACCTTGAATATACTGTAGAATCCATTTCACAGCTTGCCAATGATCCTTGCCAGGATCATGCATATATCTACTCACAACACCAACTGCCTCTGAAATATCGGGTCTCGTACACACCATTGCATACATCAAGCTTCCAACTGCATTAGCATATGGGACTTTTGCCATGTATTCTCGTTCTTCATCTGTCTTTGGAGATAACTGGCTGCTAAGCTTCAAATGAGGAGCAAGCGGAGTACTTACAGGTTTGGTATCTTCATTTATACCAAAACGTTGTAATATCTTCTTCAAATACTGCTTCTGTGTCAGCCAAAGCTTGCCTCTCTGTCTATCCCGACTTATCTCCATGCCGAGAATCTTTTTGGCTTCTCCCAAATCCTTCATCTCAAACTCTTTACTCAACTGAGCCTTCAATTTGTCAATTTCAACTTGACTCTTTGATGCTATCAGCACATCATCAACGTACAAGAGTAGGTAGATGTAGGACCCATCTTGAAGTCTGCGCAAATACACACATTGATCGTATTTGCTTCTTGTGTACTTCTGACCCATCATAAACTTATCAAATCGTTTGTACCATTGTCTCGGTGATTGCTTCAATCCGTACAACGATTTGTTAAGTTTACAAACCCAATTTTCTTTACCAGCAACTTTGAATCCATCTGGCTGAGACATATAGATTTCCTCCTTCAAGTCACCGTGTAGAAACGCGGTCTTCACATCAAGTTGAGCTAGCTCCAAATTCAACTGTGCTACCAAGGCCAACAAAATTCTAATGGAGGAATGTTTAACAACTGGAGAAAATACCTCATTATAATCAACTCCCTCCTTCTGAGCATAGCCTTTAGCTACCAATCTTGCCTTGTAGCGAACATCATTCTTGACAGGAAATCCTTCTTTCTTTGCAAATACCCATTTGCATCCAATTGCTTTCTTGCCTTTTGGTAACTGTGTCAACTTCCATGTCTTGTTCTTCTCAAGAGATTGCATCTCTTCTTCCATTGCATCTTTCCATCTACCATTTTCTGAACTTCGGATGGCTTCTGGAAAGGTGGATGGGACTTTATCAACAACTGGAAGTGCATAAGCTACCATGTCAACAAAACGAGCAGGTTTCTGAATTTCTCGTCTTGTTCTTCTAACAGCAATTGAATCTGGCTGCTGTTGAGGTTCTTGGGTCGGAACCTCTTCCTCATCTGACTCTTCTTCTGCCATGGGAGAGTCACTAATGGTGCTTTTTTCTGGGCTCACCATTATCTGTTCAAACTCCACCTGCTTCGGTGTACACTCCACCTGCTGTGGAATATCATCAATTCCTCCTTGAGTTACCTTATGCAACATGGCAGATTCATCAAAGGTAACATCCCTGCTGATGATGGTCTTCTCTGCCTCTAGACACCAAAGGCGATATCCTTTAATTCCAGCATTGAAGCCCATAAACAAAGCTTTCTTTGCTCGTGGATCCAACTTTGATTCATTTACATGATAATATGTAGTAGAACCAAAAACATGCAAAGAATCATAATCTGTTGTAGGTTTCCCGGACCATACCTCTAAAGGAGTCTTGCAATCTATTGCGGATGACGGCAAACTATTTACGAGATGTTGAGCATATGTCACAGCCTCAGCCCAAAACTTTCTGCCTAACCCAGCATTAGACAGCATACAACGAACTTTCTCCACTAGTGTTCTGTTCATACGCTCCGACACCCCATTCTGTTGTGGTGTTTTTCTGACTGTGAAGTGCCGAACTATGCCAAACTCTTGGCATGCCTACAGGAAAGGATCACTCTTGTATTCTCCACCGTTGTCTGTTCGGAGAACTTTGATCTTTCTTCCAGTCTGATTCTCAACTTGAGCTTTCCACTTAAGGAAAACTCCAAGCACTTCATCCTTCTTCTTCATAGTAAACACCCATACTCTTCTGGAAAAATCATCAACAAAAGTGACAAAATAATGTCTACCTCCAAGAGATGGAGTCTTGGCAGGTCCCCATACATCTGAGTGCACATAATCCAAAATACCCTTGGTATCATGGATGGCAGTGCCAAATTTCACTCTTCTTTATTTTCCCAGAACACAATGCTCACAAAATTCTAATTTGCAAGTCTTCGTACCTTTCAACAATCCTTTCTTAGTAAGAATTTGCAAGGATTTTTCACCAACATGTCCCAAACGCTTATGCCACAGCTTTGTCGCCTCTGCATCCTTCTTGCTACTAGATGTTGCAGTTGCTACTGTCCCAACCACTGTACTACCTTGATAGTAATACAGATTATTCTTTCTCACGCCTTTCAACATCACAAGTGCTCCTGAAGTTGCTTTGAGAATTCCATCTCGCATCATCACAACTAGGCCTTTTGACTCTAAGGCCCCCAAAGAGATGAGATTCTTCTTCAAATTCGGAACGTACCGTACATCTTTCAAAACTCTTGTAGATCCATCATGATTCCGCAGCTTGATTGAACCTATCCCAGCTGTTTTACATGGATTGTCATTGCCCATGTAAACAACTCCACCATCACGTTCTTCAAAATCAAAGAACCACTCCCGAATGGGAGACATATGGTAGGTACAACCGGAATCCAAAATCCACTCGTCTGGATGGGATGTTGAAGGTGATACCACCAAAGAGACATCTGACTCTGCATCACTTTTGCATTCTGCAACATTTGCATCTTGCTGAGCCTTCCCTTTATTCTTCAACTTTGAACAGTCTTTCTTCCAGTGCCCTTTCTCATGACAGAAAGCACACTCATCTTTGGCAACTCTGCTCTTCGATTTTGATCTTTCTCTTCTTCCCTTTGACTGGCTCTGCTGACGACCTCTCGCCACTAATGCTTCATCTGTTGTAGCTACTTTGTTTCTCATTTTATCTTGTTTTCTCAATTCATGACTATACAATGCACAACATACAGTATCTAAAGATACATTCTCCTTCCCATGAAGTAAAGTAGTTTCTAAGTGTTCAAATTCATCGGGAAGAGATGACAACAGCATCAAAGCCAAATCTTCATCTTCAAATTTTGCATCTAAGTTTAACAGGTCTGCTACTAATTGTTGAAACAAAGTGATGTGATTATTCATAGTAGTACCTGGTTGATAATCAAACCGGAACAACCTCTTCTTCATAAGGAGCTTATTCTGACCACTCTTTTTCAGAAATTTCTCCTCCAACGCCTTCCACAATTTATGTGTAGAAGTCTCATTCTTGAATGCATACTTCTGCTCTCTGGACAGGCACGATCGAATTGTTCCGCATGCTAACCGATTTATGATACTCCAATCCTTATCTTCTATGTATTCTGGTTTCTTTTCTTCAATGGCGATGTCAAGACCCTTTTGGAAAAGGGAGTCCATGACCTCGCCTTGCCACATGCCGAAATGGCCAGTACCGTCAAATATCTCTACCGCCAACTTCAAACTTGACATTGGAAACCTTGGCCATGAGGACGAGGAAGCCGATGTCCCTTGTGTCATATTTGATGTAACACTATTTGTTGGTGGAACTTCTGACGCCATTACAGACTCGAATGATAGTATTCAATATAAACAATATTACAAACAGACCTAGGACGAACCTTCGGCTCTGATACCACTTGTTAGGAAAACTCAGGTAATTTTTCACTCAAGTTACAACTAGTGAATTGTACTGATTAGATAATTTCCAGGAAAGACTACTGAGCAGTCTCCTAAGACAAAATTATCATTCCAAATAAATTCCCAGGAAAGGCTGGAGGGGTCACAAATGGTCCCACTTAAAACCCAGTCTCCTAGACAGAACTTACTTGCACAGTATATTATCACAACCTAAACCCGACAAATAAATATTGAATACTATACTAAAACCGAAAAGAAACAAATCAAATGCGGAATAACTAAAAGAGATAAGGAAAGAACACACCCGAAAAATTGATAACGGAGTTCGGCCAATTATGCCTACGTCTCCGAGCACTACTCACGCAGCCTGCTCTTTTAATTTGGGAGAAGAGAATACAAATTTTGGGATGTTAAACTAGGAAGGGAAAGAGTCCTTTTATAGCATTAAGGAACTTCCCATCTTCCTTAACTAAGCAATGTGGGAGAAATTAAGCCAAAACATAACACTATATACAAAAACAAATCTCCCGTCGTGGTTTCAAAATTACACATACCCCATTGTAACTTATTTTCACAATACGTTTACTTGCTCCATTTGGTTGTTATACATCATTAAATGATGTTACGATTAATATTTCAGTAAAATTTTCAAATTTTTCTTGCATGTATGGATGATGTTATACAAGTTTCTTGATAAATTTTTTTTCCATCTTGGTTTAAATTTGATGATTGCAAGGGGGTATTTTGTAATTTTCAAATTAAGAGGGGAAAGTTGAATAGATACATATAATTATGGTCCTCGTGAGTCAGTGATGAAGTTGGCTTCTTAGTTCTACTTCAACTATAGCCTTGCTATTGAACAATAATGTAATAATTTACCGTACGAAATTTTAAGAATCAAAATAGGATTATATTT
The DNA here is from genome assembly GCA_026212405.1 of Petrea volubilis. Classification (NCBI taxonomy): domain Eukaryota; kingdom Viridiplantae; phylum Streptophyta; class Magnoliopsida; order Lamiales; family Verbenaceae; genus Petrea; species Petrea volubilis. The sequence goes on along the minus strand of CM047885.1, from coordinate 17,420,621 downwards.
TGGTCATTAATGTCATGTTCTTGACATCAAGTTGGCGAGTGATGCTGGAAAGGCAGCCTCAGCCTCATTTGGGGGTCATGGACAGATCCGAGAAAAATCACGAGAAACATAACGAGGAATCCAAATATAATTAAATTTGCAATTTTTTTTACGGGCCTTCTTAGCTTGATGGACTCAACTCATTAAAAATTAACCTCAAAGTTGTGTGATGAATTGCTGAATTACTGAATAGGAGTTATCAAGATTGAGCATGGATCCATGTGAAGGTGTGAGTAAGTCTTGTGGCTACCAATTGTGAGATACCAAGATCAGAGGTACATGCTCATTTGCTTGGCTATTATCTGAGCATAATGAAATGATTTTAACTTTTGGTTTTTATCCAAATTGTTTGTTGTGTACTATGTATTTTTGTTTGGAAGGTCAACTTTCTCTTAGCTCTGATTTGTTTTTCTTTTTTTTCAATGGGATTTAGTCAATCATTTGGCCTTTGGCTTAAGCTGTTACCTGTTTAGTTTTTGACCAAGCCTCTTGCGTCATGCTACTTGCTCATTGACTAATGTTTCTAACAGGAGTTGATGTGAAAAAGATTGATGAATGTGTTGGAGATACTGAGGCGAATGTTGACTGCCCAATTCTAAAAGCAGAACATGAAGCACAAATTTTGTCTCAAACGCTCTTGTTTTCGTGAATAGTGTTGTTAACAGGCTTTTGAGAGTTAGTAACTGAAGGTGCAATTTATTTGCAGATAGGGAAGGGCTCACGAGGGTGTTACTATCTTGTCAACTCTTATAATTTACAATCGACAATATAGAGGTAAATTTCCCACGTCCATGAAGAGCCACGGTTAAATAGTTACAGGTAAGTTGAACGAGGGAGCAGTTCTCAAGGACATTTGTCTAGGTGTTGAGGAGACAATAGAACCCACCATTTGTTTGACTAAGGGTCATCTATTTCTCCTCTATGTCTATTATGTTAATCCCAATTACACTTGGTAGTTCTTCATCAAATTACGAAGTAACCATCATATACCATTATTACTAATCTTAGTGTAGAATACTTGTCCTTTGATGGGTGTCGAATCTATCAAAATTAAATCCTACTACTCTAAACAAAATTAATTTGTAAATAGGGTAAGTAGGATCGATCCCACAAAAAATAACTACTTGATAAATTCCCTTTGATAACTAGGCAAATAAAAAGTAAAAATAGAGATTTGGGGGGGGGGGGGGGGTGTTAATTGAAAAACAACTAAAATAAAAAATGTAAATAAATAGAGAATAAATCATTATAATGAAAAGTTCAGCCAAGGGTAATTCTTCACATAACGTTTTAAGGGATTTATCATTGAATCAAAGACAGTTCTTAAATTTATGCACTAAATTAGTTATAGCCTTTGGAAAAGCTCCTCCGACTAATCCTTCTTTATTATTAGGCTAAACATGCAACGCGCTATGAATAACCCTTAATTAATGGACAACCCTATACATGCGATATAATTTAATCAGTTAACAATATTAGGAATTAAAAGGACCCAATCCCAACCAAGAACCTACAACATGTGATCCTTTAAGCTAAATTGTATGTTTCCTATAGCATAATCCAAAAGTTTTTACCCAATCAAATTATGCTACTTTCCACCAGTGTTGGTGTAATTAAACAATTATGGATTTAATCTTACCAACTGGATATATTCTATTCTATCAATTGAACAACAGGCCTAAATTATACAAATAATAACTAACATTAAGGGATGGGGTTTTTCCGAAAGAGCACAGAAAAACATACAAATAATGCATAAAAATAAAGAAACAAACAAATCAATTAGATTTCACAATCCTTGCTTAAACTTTGGGTTGAATTAACCATTGATTGAAGAAAGAAGTTTAGCCACGAATGACCATAATAACAACTTTAAATAAAATATAAAAGCCGAAGATTTTAAAGAGAAAACTTAAAACTAGAATTCAATATGTCTAGACAACTGTTTACAATCGTGTATACATAGGGTTCTAACCCTTGACAAAATTTCTAACAAGACTAGGATAATTCTTTGAAAAGCCCGAAAAATCATAGGCAAGTAGGGAATTTGTCTCCAAGTTGAACTCTTGCCATAATGAGGTTCTTTCCTTCTATTCCCGCGTAGGACGTAGGGCGTGATCACGCCTTATGCGATGAACGCGGTTGTTTCCATATTTTAGCTTTTCCATCTTCCTTGTATGATATCCCTCTGTACTTTTCACCATTTTTGGCCCTTTTTGAGTTACTTTTCATCAATTTTCGTCTACGACAAATAAGAATTAAATTTGGTGAAATTCTAACCAATTTAAAACTCAAAGTTAATCAAAACAAGTGCAATTTTGGCCTAAAATTTGATAAAAATAACATGTTATCACCCTTGCTTGTTTTTCTTTTTTGAAATTCTTATATATATATATATATATTTTTTGGGGGCAGATATAGAAACAAATGAGCGTTTGGAGAACAATGGTGTATGCTGGCAAGATAAGGCTGCTAACATTACTGCTTGCAGGGTTTTCTTTTTCAATTTATTTTAATCTCGTGGATGCTGACTTTTATCTGATTTGAAAACAAACAAGTGTTCGCATACGCCACTTGAAAATTTTGGCAAGTCCTTAGTTTTTTTAGTTAATGTTGTAAAGTAACTTGTATAATTCTCAGGGACATGCTATCAAAAAATTGGTGAAAAGATGCTTCTCTCAATCTGTACATTTACTCAGGTGCATTTATATACTAATATGTTATTTCAGAAGTTTTGTTTTGAGCATACTTTGGTGTTTGGTTGCCATCATCTTACTCTCTTGCACTATCATGAAGAGAGGCGACATCTACTCCACATTATTGGTAATTACCTCTTATATTGTATTTGAAATGAAAGAGCTACTAGTATTATATATTAAGGAATGATATATTTTTTTAATTGATTGACTTTGACTTTGATCGACTCTAAAAGGAGCTGTATGTAATCATCCTCTTTTTTCAGGTGGAAAAATGGAAATAGAAAGCTCTTAGATACGAAAACAAGACCAATGAACTACTGCTCTAACTATTGCTAATAAAAGTGGACATTCAAAGTTCAAAAGTAGATGGATAATACTATTGTTTGTGATTGTTCAATATACATTTGGTTCGTTGATTGGTTTACCGGACACATTTTGGATAAAAGGTTTTTTTTGTTTTGATTCTAATTTCTTGGATGATGTCTGACATTACATTATTATTTTGTGTTAATGGAGATGATTCAACTAACTTTTTTATGACATACATTTGGTATCTCATATCGTTAATGGATTATGTTTAGTTATCAGTTTGGTTGAGCAGGTGAATTTGAACTAATAAATTTAGATATGGAATTAGAGACAGATTTTGTAAAAAGTAATTATGAATTTAGAGATGAAATTTTTCTATCTCAAAATTAGAGAAACAAAACTCCAGTGTCTAATAGAGATGAGGCTCTTAGCCACACTGTTGGAGATGGAACAATCATCTCTGTCTTCCATCAAAGATGAAAATATAATTTTCAAAGATGGATTTTTCCGTCTCCAATGCCCTGTTTCCTTGTAGTGTGGAACACTACATGAAAATATATATTTAGTGGCAAGAAATTAAGTAATAATATGAAAATTGTCACTAATTAATCATAATTAGTGGCAATGCAAATCTTTTCTCATTAATACTAAAATCAATCACGGGAGTTTTTTTCATATCCGTATAGTGACAATAAAATACTTCTTTTTACTCAAAGACCTTTATATAGTGACAACATATAAATTGTCACACATAAAGTAATTAAAAAGAAAATATTATTGTCATTTAAAAGTTTTAATATGGTGACAATTATATTTTTTTATCATTGTCACTAAATATTTCACAATTAATGAAAAATTAAAAAATGCCACAATTTAAAATAGTTTAGTATGGTGACAATTCTTATCAATTGTGTTGTCACTAAAAGGAATTCATTTAGTGACAACCTAAAAGTTGTTAGAGATTTTTTGTTCTGTGAAATAAGAATATTATTTAATTTCTTGTTTAATTAAAAAAGACCCATCTACTTGTTTTAACATATAATGGGGACTAGACGCCAACTCATTACTGTTGTCACCGAAAGGAATTTCAGTTGGTGACAAATTTAAAAGTTGTTAAGTTTTTTTTTTTCTTTTATAAAATACGAAATTATTTAATTTTTTAACATACAAAGGGGAATGGATGGCAACTAATTATTGTTGGAATGTGTGTTCCCCAGAACATGTGTGGCAACTAACATACAAAATGAAATGTGTGTATCGATGGAATGTGTGTTCTATGGTGTTGATGCCTTTGTGTGCTTTGAAATTGAAAAGCTTCCTCTGCTTCTACATCTAGTTCCGCTTCAACGTTGCAACTTGTAGAAAGTTGAGATTTGTTAGTTAAAATTAGTTATGCTATGAAACTTCACTGGTATTTTTCTATTAGTTTACGTTGTGCATCTTGAATAGAATGGCCTTGGAGCTGGCTTTGATTACATTCAAACCCTTGGGGCAAAAAGAATAGAAGTATAATGGATTTGTTTTAGTACTTACTTTAGGAGTAGTAGTGTGCTATGAATCTTTGTGCAGACTATACTACTCAGTTATTAAGCTAATCTTCCATTAAAATAGTTGATTTTGTATGCACATGGAGATGTTAACCATTAAAAGACTCTCAGTCCAAGGAGAAGATGATTATTTGTAGTGATAGAATTTCTAATAATTTTTGAACTGTATTTTATTTGAGTTGAAATGCCATATGTTTTATTATCACCAACATAATAGTTGTATTACGGTTCTAAGAACTGAAACCTTAAGACGCATGAAAAATAAGTCTTCCTTCTAGTCTTTACTTACTGTTTATCATTTACTAATTGTGTTTCGTAGTAAAACCAAGACAGTTGCTCTCTGAGGCTGTTGGTTTGAAAGGAAGCTCAAGGGTCTTGGTTGTGGGTAAGTTTAATTTGTTTTTTTGATGTATACTCTTGGAGTCATAGATTGGTAACCTTTAGTTATTATGGGCTTACAAATGCAGCATATATAAGCTTGTTTTGATGTAAAAATTCTATAAAACTACTTTTTGAATCAAGTTTTCTTAGAGTAACAATACAAGTTCATTTGAAGATATCATGAGTTTGATCAATTGGGGCAATGAGAAATGATTTCATGACTTTTAGGCTGCTCCCTTGCTGGTAATATAGTACTCATGACAAGTTTGTTCACCACCATGATTGCTTGTGCCCTAGCTAGCTTCATTTTCACAAATCAGAAAGTCCCTCACCACTTTCTTTTTTCTCTACCTCTTTAGTTCCTCATGATTAATTCTGTTTTATATTCTGGGAAATCTTTCTCATTTTGTTTCTGCTTCCCTTTAGCCAAGACAAGGAAACTAAATTATTGGTTTAGAATTGGATATATTGGTTTATATTCTGTTTTTTGTCTTTATTATTTAATATTTTATCTTATGATACTCGTTTCCATAATAAAGAAAGTAGGGAAATTCTATCATCAGTCATGGTTCGTAGGTGACTAACATTAGTCACCTCTAATCTTAACCATTAGATATGGTAAATAAAATCTAAGCCGTCCATATATATGTGACCTGTTACCTGTTGTGCAGGTAAAGTGGAAGGGTTACCTGCTACACAGGTTATCCTATGGTTTTAATTTATTACAATTATTTTATTACACTATATATGGTCCCACTAAATACAAACCAATAGAATTGTTTTTATAACATATATGTAATTTATAAATTCAAACAATATATTAATAGTTGATAAAAACTTATGCTTAATTTAACTTTTCAACAATTTTAAAAAATATATAACACTGATGACAAATTATTTTAAAAATATATCTAGAATATCAGTATTTGTATTTTAAATAACAAATTAAAATTTTAAAATTTAAATATTATTATTAAGTAAATTATTCATACTATCTATAAATTTATTATATAATGATTGATCTGTATTGAGATTGAGTAATATATTTTTAAAAGTGCTGCAAATCTATAAAATATATCCAGAAGAGCGCAATAAGTAGTAGTTGTTAAAAAAATATGTTTTGATTATTAGTGGAGGGTATACAAATATCAAACACCAATAATAATAATAATAATATTGTTTAACCAAATATATGTCAATGTGGTGTGATATATTCAAATATATATTATGCATAGCAAGTGTAACCAAATATATAATTCAATTATTGGTCTTACTAATTATGATTATAATAATATATAATGAATAATAATAGTAGTGATAATAACTATATATTAGCAATATATAGTTTAATGTGAGATAACTGTAAAAATAATAACAATTATAATATTAATAATCATATGTGAATAAATAATTATAATTTACAAGTATTTATGTATGGGTCTAACTAATATAGATCTAAATGACATAACACAACAATTATATATTGAAAAGTATATACTCCTTAGAGAAGGTAAACAATTATAACACCCATTTATTCATTTGAATAATTATGACTATAACTATGTGTGTGATCAAATGTAAAGTGAATTCTAATAAATAATTTGGTGATAATAATATTAACGATTAGATGTCACACATTCTTAATTTGATGAACAATACTCACATTCTTGATATAAAATATTTAGTAATTGTATTATACGTTCTTCGTATAATAATTGACGATGAAATATACAATATTTTAACAAAATAATTATATTGACTTATTTGAAAATAAACAAAATAAATGTAAAAATAGGTCAATGTTACTAGTTTGTTTGCTTTTAATTTTTGTCCTAAAATTTCTATTTTGTTCGTACATCTATGAATTCAAATAAAAATTTTTTTTATACTAATGTGTCGATGTTTGTAATCATATCTTGGAGAAGATATATATACTCTAATTGAACGTCGAAATAATAATAATAATAATAATAATAATAATAATAATAATAATAATAATAATAATAATAATAATAATAATAGAATGATTAGCTAAATTAATTCACGAGAATAATTAAAAGAAATAATAATAATAATATTTGTTGTTACTAAAATAAAATATCATGTGATTTCTTTTAATTAAAGTATAACATTTAAATAGCAATAGAAACTATTTACCTTAAGAACTCTTAATAATTAAGGGAGATTTTTTATATTTGGTAAGGTTAATAATTAAATGATCCTCCAATCGCTTTAGAATCCAACAATAACCATTCTTTTCAAGATTAAATGAGAATTAGAGATGGAAATCTGATTAGAATTGATTTTGTAGAGAGAGAAAAATAGTTTGTTTACCTGCAGAAGTTGGTAAGTGTGAGATTTAATTAATTGATAACTTATTTAAAAAATTAAAATTAGTACACGTGGCATTAGTTGAAGGCATGACTAACCTTAGTCACCTACGAAGCCGACTGATGGTAGAATTGCCCAAGAAAGTAAATCTTTTGTTTAGAATTACATATACTAATCATTTTAGCAACACAAATACTTCTTTATGCAAAGGAAGCTGGTTTATGAAAGATATTCACATTTTAAATTTGTCCATCAATAGAAAAAATATCAGTATTTGAATGTTGTGATAATAATATTCAAAAAAGACATTTTCTCATGTGATTTTATACAAGAGAATACGTCTATCCCATAGTTTTATAATGACCTTTTCAAGTCCTTTGACAGATTTGTTAAATTTGACAACCCTGTCCCCTCTCCTCTTAACAACGAAATGAATCCAAAACTCGGGCTAACACTTCTCCCCCGTATCCTCACAAGCCTCGTATTAATCCTAGAAATAATCCGACGTTGTTTGTGTCAAAATAATTCATAGTATCAAAATTGCAACTAGCAGTTCATGAGGTTGTCAGATGGTATTTAGGGATAATTACAAACAAACCCTCTGAGGTTTGCTTTAGTAACAAAAGAAAACCCTCTATTTATAGAAATTACACTTTCCCTTAACATCAATAGATGGAGGTTTCTTCTTTTTGTAAATAAAGTAACTATTGTAAATATTTCATAAATAGGAAATAAAAGTACACAAATCTTAGAGGAAAATTTATTGTGTGTTATGTTATAACTGAAGGTTTTTCTAAATAAAATGAGATTAGCAGCTTGAAAGATGGTTTATTTATTCATCAAGCTTACATATATATAGAACTTGGAATAACAGAAATTCAATAAAATAGCAACGGATTACGTGATCCACAAAGAACTCATGTGGACTAACAAATTCCTAAAAAATAGGAACTAATTATTGACAAAGACTTATTCAACTTTTGAATCAGTAAAGCAAAATATCATGTAGTCTAAAGCATTATTCTAACACTCCTCCTAGCTTTAGTGACTGCAAACTCCAAGTTTTTGTCTGAGTGACTCGAATTTGCTGATTGGTAAAGACTTTGTGAATATACCAGCCATATGTTCTTCCATTTTACAGTACACAAGAGCTATTTCTCCATCTTTCTGTACTTCTCTTAAGAAGAAAAGCTTGATATTAATGTGCTTTGTTTTCCCATGAAACACAGGATTGTGAGAAATTGCTATTGCAGCCTGGTTGTCCACAAAAACTTCAGTGCCTTTGGTCTGTTTCATATGCAGATCGATCAAAATCTTCCTCAACCACAATGCTTGATTTACTGCTACTGTTGCTGCCACAAACTCAGCTTCTACAGTAGATTGAGCCACAATATCTTGTTTTTTCGAACTCCATGAGAAAATTCCTGAACCAATACCAAAACAGTACCCTGAAGTACTTTTCATATCATCCAAGGAACCACCCCAATCGCTGTCAGAATACCCAAACAGCTTCATATTTTGACACTTTTGAAATTTGACTCCATAGTTGATAGTTCCTTTGACATACCTGACAATTCTTGTTGCTGCCTTTAGATGTTTTTCACTAGGACAATGCATGAACCTTGATAAAATACTTACAGCATACAATATATCAGGTCTAGTTGCCGTAAGGTACATCAAACACCCAATGAGACTTCTATAATATGTTTCATCTACTTTTTCAGCTCCATCATTTTTACTTAGTTTCTCTTTCTGATTCATAGGAGTATTCATCTCTTTGCAATCTTCCATTCTGAATTTCTTGAGAATCTCTTTTGCATACTTCTTCTGACAAATAAAAAACTCATCTTTTCTTTGCTCAATCTCCATTCCAAGGAAAAACGTCATCAGGTCCATATCAGTCATTTCAAAAGCTTGCATCATATCTGCTTTGAACTTATCAATAAGTTTTCCACTACTTCCTGTAATTAAAAGATCATCCACATAAAGAGAAATAACAAGAATCTCATTGCTATTATGTTTAACATAAAGTGTGGATTCTGAGAAACCTTTTTTAAAGCCAAAGCTAAGCAAATAATCATCTATTTGACTATACCAAGCTCTTGGGGCTTGTTTCAAGCCGTAAAGAGCTTTATGTAGCCGATAGACTTTGTCTTCTTTGCCTTCCACAACAAAACCTTCGGGCTGCTCAACATAAATTTCCTCTTCAAGAATCCCATTAAGGAATGCTGATTTGACATCCATTTGATGCACTTTCCAGCCAAGTTGTGCAGAAAGAGCAAAAAGCAACCTGATTGTGTCGAGCCTTGAAACTGGTGCAAATGTGTCAAAATAATCAACACCAAAAATCTGTGCATACCCCTTAACAACAGGCCTTGCTTTGTGCTTGTTAATGGAACCATCAGCATCTAACTTGGTTCTAAATACCTATTTTACCCCAATTACCTTCCTGTCTTGAGGTTTATCAACGAGCTCCCAAGTCTTGTTTTTCTCGATCATAAACAGCTCCTCCTCCATTGCTTTCTTCCATTTGGGGTTGCCAAGAGCTTCTTTATGGTCAGCAGGCTCACAAATTGCAATATTGCATCTCTGATATATGTCAGAGAGCAATCGAGTGCCTCTAACTGATGGATCATCTTCCTTTTCATCCAGCCATGAGCTTGCTTTTGGCACGAAAATATTTGAGTCTTCCCATTTCCACTCTTCATTTTCCTTGAAGTGCACGTCTCTACTGATGGTTATAGTTTCAGTTTCAGTTTCAGGTTGGAAGACTTTATATGCCTTTGAGACTGTACTATATCCGATGAAAATTCCTGCAGCAACCTTTTTGTCTAGTTTATCTTGTTTAACCTGTGGAACATAGGTAAAACAAGGACAACCAAACACTTTAAGCAAATTTACTTGAGGTTTGTACCCATACCATGCTTCAAAAGGAGTTTTATTTTTTACTGCTTTTGTGGGGAGTCTATTCTGAAGAAATACTGCCGTGTTTGCTGCCTTTGCCCAAAATTTTTTGACAAATTTTTCTCGTGTAACATGCATCTGGCCATCTCTATGATATATCTGTTTCTTCTCTCACTGACTCCATTTTGCTCTGGAGTATAAGGAGTTGTAAATTGGTGTTCAATCCCTACTTCGTCACAAAATGAATTGAACTGAAGTGAATTATACTGCTTGCCATTATCAGATCTTAATATCTGAATTTTGCAGCCGCTTTCATTTTCCACCTTTGCTTTGAACTTCCAGAAAGTGCTTCCAACCTCTGATTTGAATTTTAAAAAATAAATCCAGTACATGCGAGTTAAGTCGTCTACAAAAATGATGTAATAACGACTACCTTTAAGTGAAGGTGTTCTTTGAGGGCCTCCTACATCAGTATGAATCAGCTGCAGCTTCTTTGTGGCTCTCCAAGTGGTTGTTGGAAATGGAAGTCTGCTTTGCTTTCCATATTGACAAACATGGCAATATGTAGAAATTACTTCGAAATCCGGTAAGTCTCTTACCATTTCGGATTTTTTCATCTTGAGAAGCCCTTGATAGTGATAATGCCCAAGCCTTCTATGCCATAACTCAGCAATATCTTCTTTTGTTGAAAAAACTGTCTGCTCCTCCTGAATTGGATCTAATGAGAAACTTTTCCCTCTCATCTGTACTTTAAATAGATCTTGATCTGTAGCATCCTTAATCAAGCAGTAGTTATCTTCCAAAAACACCTTGAAGCCCTTTTGTAGCAGCTGACCAACACTTAACAAGTTTTGGTCCACATCAGGTACATATAATACATCAGAAATAGTTTTGGTACCTGTGTGTGTTGCAATGGCGACGGTACCTATCCCTTTTGCTGCAATGTAGCCTCCATGACCTAATTTGACCCTTGAAATTTTGGACGGCTTTAATTCTTTGAAAAGTTCCTTGTCATGAGTCATGTGATTTGTGCAATCACTATCGATCAACCAAGATTGTCTTAAAGCATTGATAGAGAAACAAGTAGCAACAAAGAGATCATCTTCCTCCTCTTCATTAGCAACTTGAGCATCTTCTTCTTGTTGCTGGTTTTGGTTCTTGCAAATGACAGCATCGTGCCCAAGTTGATTGCACTTGGTGCACTTAGCATCAGGTCGTCTCCAGCTCTTGAGAGGGGAATGGCCTATTTTGTTGCAATGCTTACAAGGTGGGTACTTTCCCTTGGAGCTCTCTGCTTTGTTCTTATCGTTGTTGTTGCAACTTGCGTCTTGTTGATTTTTCTGGTTTGGCTTTCTTCTGCTTCTCCTTCTATCTTCATGTTTGGCTGGCAAAGCTTCTTCAACAAAGCTTTCTTCTCTCATGGCCCTTCGTTGTTCTTGTGCCTGCAAGGAATTGAGCAACTTTACCAAAGTGATTTTAGACAGATCTTTGGTGTTTTCTAGAGTGGTTATTGTGGCCTCAAATCTTTCAGGGACAGTAACCAAAATTTTTTCAATAATACGCGAATCATTAAACTCAGATCCAAGCAATCTTACTCTGTTTGCTATATTCAGAAGCCTTTCAGAGTACTCCTTGATGGTTTCTGACTCCATCTTCTATAATTCAAAATCTCTAATGAGATTCATCACTTGCATGCCTTTAATTCGATCATCTCCTTCATATTCTGTTTTGAGATAATCCCATATGGCTTTGGCTGACTTCAAAGACATAATTTGAGTGAAGATGGTTGATGACACTGCTGCAAATAGGCACGCCTTTGCCTTAGATTTTCTGGTTTTTCTATCCTTGTGATTCTTGATTTGAGCCATTGTTGGATTATTTGGAAGTGCAGTAATTTCATAGTCTTCTTCAACGGCCTCCCATAAATCCAAAGCATCTAGATAAGCTTCCATACGTACTGCCCAGATGCTATAATTTTCACCATTGAAGACTGGAGGTGCCATTGCTGAGAAACTTGAATCTCTTTCCATGCTTGACTTCTAATGAAGGTGCAAGAGCTCAATTAAAATTTTAGTCACAAATCCCTCAAGAATACAGTTCTGATACCAATTGAAGGTTTTTCTAAATAAAATGAGATTAGCAGCTTGAAAGATGGTTTATTGATTCATCAAGCTTACATATATATAGAACTTGGAATAACAGAAATTCAATAAAATAGCAATAGATTACGTGATCCACAAAGAACTCATGTGGACTAACAGATTCCTAAAAAATAGGAACTAATTATTGACAAAGACTTATTCAACTTTTGAATCAGTAAAGCAAAATATCATGCAGTCTAAAAGCATTATTCTAACAATAACCTTGTTTATTTAAACTTCGAAAATATATTAACTTGATTCCTTTAGGTCTTTACTTTAACACAATCTTGTTTTTGTTCAGATTCTCTTGATAATGGATAAAGTTGGATGCAATTGGACAGATCAAATCCTTCTTTTATTGAATGAGTGAAGGGCTTTATTAAATTTTCTTATTCAAGGAAAGATCCAAATGAGAAAATCCCTTATTAATGTTACCAATGTAAAAACTTTGTGATCAAACTCACGAAGTTGTTCAATATCACTTGTCTGTAAATGGAATAAAATGAAGTTATATTAGGTGGTTGTATCATGGGAAACCTTATGAGGATGAGTCCAACAATGACGGGAGCATTGAAGAAAATATTGATGGAAATAATTGAAATGATGATTCCAATGATGACGAGTTAAATTATACTTCAAATGCTTACTTAAGGGAGAACTTAGGCACAAAAAAAACTTTGATTAATCCAGATGCCCCTTTTCCCATTGGAAGAGCATATACATTCTTGAAATTAGTAGAAGACTCGAAAGAGAAACTGTATGAAGGCTGTGAATCATACTCCAAATTACCATTTCTTGTAAAGTTATTGCATATAAAAACTATAAGTGGATGGATCAAAAAGTCTTTTGATGTGCTCCTCGAGCTTCTAAAAGATGCCTTTCATGGTACGGATGTGGATCTTCCCAAGTCATATTATGTGGCCAAAACAATGATACGGAATTTAGGTTTCAAGTATGAAAAAGTTTATTCTTGTCCAAATGATTGTGTTGTCTTTTGGAAAGAACATGAGAATCTTGAGGATAGGGATGGCAATGGGGCGGGTTTGGCAGGACATAGGACTCGCCCCGGCAGCCCCTGTGGGGACTCGGACCTACCTTGGTCCCTTTCTGAACCCGGCCCCGCCCCTTATTCGGCGGGTCCGGGTAGACCCGATTTACCCGGTGCATCCGGGTTGACCCGGCGGGTTCGGGTAGACCTAGTTTCTTTTTTTCTTTTTTTTTTTGAAAAAAAAATAGTTCTCTAATGTACAATTATAAGGAAATTGAGAATAAACATTCTATTGCATCTAATCCACAAAGAAATAAATCATAAAAAAAAGTGACAACAAACATGCTAAGTTATCAAGTCATAGCTAATCCACATGTGAAAATAAAATTTAGTTTACAAACCAAAGAAATTGAAAAATACAAACATTAACAATTTAGTTTGAACAACACACATCATTAGATCTTATCAAATTCACTATGAATTAAAAACTAGCTAAATCATCTCACTAACACTTGATTCTTCTTCACCCTCATCAACTTCTTCACCAAGCATTAAAGGACAAACCTTAAAACCATAAAAAACAGTAGTTCCATCTAGCAACAAACAGATATATAGTTTAAAATTCTTAGTTGTTACAATTCAACATAAAATAAGAAAACATAATTGAAAATTTACTTACCATTTACCTCATTCCACAACCAACGATGAGTGCACATTAATGCTTCCAAAGTAGTGGGATTGAGCCTACTACAATGAGGACTAAGCAACCTTCCGCTGGTGCTAAAAGCCGACTCAGAAGCCATCGTTGAAACTGGAATGGCTAAAAGGTCCTTTGCCATTTTTGTAAATTTGGATATTTCACTCCATTTATTTTCCACTAACTTAACACATCAAATGTTGGAGTTCTTGGCAACACACTCTCCTCCAAATATATATTCATTTTTGACGTAATAGTCATTTTGGTTGTAGAATTTGAACTTGAACTTGTGGCAACATATTGGTTATACATCGCAAGAGGGTCACTATCAAAAGCATCAGTAATGCCAGAAATACCAGTTGAGCTTCCCAAATTGCTCGAACCACCCAAACTTGAGCTAACACTATTTGTAGCCTTAGCTCTTGATTGATAGTTAATCAACAGATCATAGCAATTTTAACGAACCTCATCATTTTTTTGTCTAGCTCTATCACCATAAATCATTGGGAAATAAAACTTAACCAACTTCATCTTGAATCTAGGATCTAACACAGCAGCACTCCAATTATAATGTGACAATCATCCCAATATTTTTCATATTTCTCCAACATTTTTTCAGCCATACTACTAATCATCACATCTGTACTCTTTATTCATTTATCTAATTTCAATTTGATATCACAAATCTTTGAAAAGTAAAAATTAGAAGTAGATAAAGAGTACCAAAAAACATCTTAGTTACTTGGTAAAAAGGTTTCAACCTTCCACAAATTTCATTTGCATTCAAACAATCATCTTCAGTTGGTACAATTTTATAGTGTCGCTCTTGAATTTTAAGTCGTGGGAACACATCTTTATACACGAAAGTAGTTTCTAGCATCAAATAAGTTGAGTTTGCAATTAAGGCCAATTTCTTAGTGCAATCAATATGCATTTGGTGAGCAATGTCTTCAAAATTTTCAACTCTATCAAGGTAAAGCAGTCCAATAAGCAATACTACCACGTATTCTCTCAATGGCATCATAAATAACTTCCAGACCATCTCTAAAAATTAAATTTAAAAAGTGAGCAAAACAACGCATATGGAGTACCTTTCCATCTAGTGGCAAGTCCCTCCTGGAAATCTTATCCAATATAAGAGTAAGCATCACGTCATTGGTTGAGCAATTATCTACAGTAATTGTAGACAATTTTCTATCAATATTCCAATCCATACACGATTCGACAAGCAAATCAGATAACACTTCAACCGTATGCGGAGCAAGCACATATATAAACATACAAAAAGATTTTGATTTTTAGATGTAATAGACATATGTGCGTTATACATACGAAATACATGAAATATTTTCATATCAAATTAAACAAACCTCAAAATAAAACTTTGTAAAATCCACGAATCATCAATAAAGTGAGTGGTTATTGCCATGAAACCTTTCTTGTTATTGCTTGAAGTCCACATATCGGTTGTGATAGCAACTCGACTCTTAATTAACTCTATCCAAAATTTTGTAGCACTTGATTTTCTCTTCACCATAAATCTTTAATATATCACTTTTCAGAGTGTTTATTGAGACCATCTTAAAACAAGGCTGGAGGCTAGCAACAAAGTCTCGAAAGCCGATATGCTCAACCATACTAAGTGGATAGTCATGTAGGATAACCATCCTTGCGAGCTCACGCCTTGATTGTTCTTGATTAAAAGTACGTGCAGTGAGCTCTTGACTTCCACTTCTTGTTCTTCCCATCATCAATAGACTTTGACGAATATCCATTTTTCTAGGTCTAGTTTTGCAAGACCTCACATAATGTTTCGTTAAGTGTGTGGTACCATAATTAGGTGGATCCTTGAGCCGAGTCTTGCAATAGTTACATTGGGTAAACTGAATGTTGTTGACTTTCACTCTCTTGAAGTGATTCCATGCCTCCGATGTTCGCTTTCTCTTGTTGCTCTCTTGAGGAACATCATCAACTCCCAAACTTTCTACATCTCTATTGTCCTCGGATGCCATCTCAAATTCTATGTTACTAGTTCGAATATTCATACAAGGTTGGGAAGTATCTACTCCTTCAGACTCCATCTATGCAAATAGAAAAAAAATAAATGAAATAGTTACTTTATTAACTTTACATTGAGCAAAATATTTTTAATAAACTACTACTATTAATGGTACACTTTATCCATTACTTCAATACTTACTTTTTTTTAAAAAAAAAACTACTACTATTAATTGAAATAGTTCTATCTATTTTTGTTTTTCCATTACTTCAATAGTTCAATACTTACCTTTAAAATCAATTTTTATGTATTAACCTTCCTTGTTCTTTGATGTACAGTACATAATTCACAAATCATAAAGGATAACTACAATTGATTAACCACTGCCTTTACTTGAATATCTTTGCACAGACTATCTTCTAAGGTATCAAACTATCAACGCTTACTTTAACATCAATTATTAAAATTCCTTTATCATCAATTATTCAAGTAGTATACAACAAAATTCCCAAATAATTACTGTATAGCATACACGAAGACAAGATAACACTTGAGCTTAACCAGTGACGGGCTGATGGCGCAAGAACACAGCTCAACAGGTTGACAGCTGAGAACAAAGCTTGATAGTTACGAGAGACGGTGCGCGACGGTGAGAGAGAGCCGTGAACAGAGCTTCACGCCTTCACCTGGTGAGAGAGAGAGAGCTGGAGCTTGAGAGTTGAGAGATAGAGAGAGCCGATGGGGAGAGAGAATGAGGGAGAGAGAGATGTACCTTTCACTTGGATCTCAGGAGATAGCGCGAGACGGTGAGAGAGATCCGAGAATAGAGCTTCACACCTTCACCTGGTGAGAGAGAGAGAAAGAGCTGGAGCTTGAGAGTTGAGAGATAGAGAGAGCCGACGGGGAGAGAGAATGAGAGAGAGAGAGACGTATCTTTCACTTGGATCTCAGATTGGAATAGTGTTACAGTGATGGTGAAGACTTGAAGTAGTAAAGTAAACTCTAAGATTAAATTTAGGATAAAATCATAAATACTTATTCATGTAATAATTTTTAAAATATTAATATATATAATTAATAAAATAATATATATAATAACAGTACCGAGGTGGGTTCGGAGCAAGTTTTACTGGACCCGGGACCAGCCCCAGCCCCGGCCATGCCCAAAAATTCTGGACCCGAGACCCGCCCCACAGACCCGATTTTTAAACCCAAACCCGCCCAATCCGTAGCGAGTCCCTAGTTTACTTGGACCCATTGCCATCCCTACTTGAGGATTGTCCAAAATTTGGAACATGTAGATGGAAGTATGAAGAATCTAAAAAAATACCACAAAAAGTACTACAGTACTTTCATTAAAACCTAGACTGCAAAGGTTGTTTGCAAACAAGCATCTTGCTCAAGATATGAGATGGCACAAGGGGGAAATGGTGCACGAGGAAGATTGTTTGAGACATCCTGCTAATTCTAAAGCTTGGCAAGATTTTGACAAAAAACATCTATTGTTTGCTAATGATCATCGAAATGTTAAATTAGGGTTAACATCTAATGGATTCAACCTTTTTGGTAGTATGGGCGATTCCTATAGCATTTAGTTAATAATTCTTGTCCCTTACAACCATCCACCTTGGATTTGCATGAAGGATCATTTTTCAATGTTTTCTATGTTGATTCCAGGACCTAAGGGTTTTAGGAACAACATTGATATTTACTTACAATCATTAATAGATGAACTAAAAGAGTTGTGGGAAACTGGTATTGAAACTTATGATGCCTACAAAGAAGAAAAGTTTATCTTACATGCTTCATTAATGTGGACCATTAGTAACTTACCAGTATATAGCTATTTGTCCGAGTGGATCACATTAGGTTACTATGCTTGTCCTATTTGCATGAGTCATACTATATGTGAACATTTGCCTAATAGATGAAAATGTTGCTATATGAGACACCAAAGATTTTTACCAATGGGTCACAAACAACGAGATGAACTTAAAACTTTTGATGGAGAAAAAGATTATAGAGTTGTACCGAAAGTACTCTATGGAGAAAAAATGTTGCAAAAATTGAATACTATTGAACCAAAACAATTTCGTAAATAGTCTATTTCAACCAATATCAAGAAAAAGGTAAAGAAAGAAAGAGGGGAGGAAGAATAAAAAAGATTGGGGAATAAGTATAATTGGAAGAAATGAAACATATTTTTTTATTTATCATATTGGAAAACTCTAAAGGTGCAACACAATTTGGATATCATGCACATAGAAAAGAATGTTTGTGATAACATATATACTTGGCACACTAATGACCATTTATAGAAAAACTTAAGAAAAGAAGAAGACACGTAAAGATTTGATCGAGAAGGGTTTGAAGCCGAATTTGCATTTGTAAGGTAAAGGTGTAGATATGCCATTAGCTTTCTCTACTTTATCATGTGATGAGAAGAAGATATATTGTGAGTTTTTGAACTCCATTAAGTACTAGTTTCCGGGTGGATTTACTTTAAACATCTCACGATGTGTAAAATAGAAAGAGTATACAACCTTTGGTCTTAAAAGCCATGATTGTCATGTTCTTTTATAGATGTTACTTCCACTTGCAACCCGTGGTCATTCGCTATTGCTTGACCTTAATGATTTTTTTTTAAAGCTATGCTTGAAAAAATGCACGTGAATGTATTGGACAAAATAGAAAAGAACATGGCACAGACCTTGTGCAAATATATATTCAATCTCTAATATACTTTATTCATTTCTCCATAACAAATTGGGTGTTTTCAAAAGATTTATACACAATAAGTCTCAACCTGAAGTTTCTATTGTTGACCATTACATAGACAATGAATGTTTTATTTCTTGCTCCATGTATTTGCATAATATTCAGACAAGGTTTAAATGTGGAGCAAAGACATGATTCTCAATTCCCAAGATGGTTCAAAAAGCGTTTGTGTATATTTTTACTTTGTATGAATTTGTAGTGTTTTTGTACTCATGGTGTAAGCTTTAACTTAGTTTATTTCGTTGTGTAGGTTGAAAAATCGAAAGCTGAAGGACTTGCTAGTTATGAGTTAATATCTATAGCGAATATTTTTGACACTTGAGTGAAACTTTATACGGGGCTGCAGTGTAAATGGCTTTAGATTTCATACCAAAGATCTTGAGGATAAGAGAAAATCCCAAAAAATGGAGTGGTTATTGAAGGAGAGCATAAAAAGAAAATAATTGAGTTTTATGGTGTTCTTACAAATATTTTTGAGGCAAATTATTTACGAGGGAGAAAGAGAGTGTTAATATTCAAATGTAAGTGGTGGAATGTCAATGATAGGTCGGGGATTCAAAACGATCGAGATTCAAATGTCACAAGCATGAATATACGTAAAACTTGGTATGAGGACCAACCATTTGTTTTGGCATATCAAGTAAGGCAAGTTTTCTACGTCCAATATTTGAAATTGGAGAAAAATTGGCGCATTGTGGAGAAAACATAACCTCGTGGATCTTGTGATGTTTCGAGAAAGAATTGTGTAGAACCAAGAGATCTTGAAAAACCTTATGACGATGGACACCTTGATGAACCATATTTTTTTTCAGGACTAAGTTTTATATAGTTCTCAATACTGAATTATTTAAGATTTACTTCTGTTAAAGTTCAAGATCTCTATATGTGAAATTGTATTGATAATACTTAGCTCATTTCCTTATACATTTAGTTTTCATATTGATTTTATATTGTTTGATTTTTGGCTTTACCTACTACTGTTATTTTATAATTATTTTTGCTAACTATAAATGGGACCAAAAAGATGTGTTATTGTAGGACAGAGTGGGGCATCGCAAACACAAAGAGGTAGTAGTGAGTCTCGCATCATAGAAAATCATAGGTTGCATATGAAGAAACTCCTATTAATAGTACCCATACTTGTAAGCTGGCCAATTAACTCTCTTTATGACATTTTCAGCATAGTGCTTTAGTTGTGATACTTATTGTTGATTATTAGTAATTTATTCTTTCTCTCACATCAGATACTATCAAGAAACAAGGAAGAACACGGAATGTGGCATTTTCTATAAAATGAAATGCAAATGAGAAGCTTGTAATTGAGATACCTGAATATGGCGTGAATAGTCAGTTTTCCATTGTTGAAGTTGGTTGTTTGACGAGAAGGTTTGCACCTTTCCAAGTAGCAAAATGGGCTACAATTAATGAGCATAAAAGACTTGGCTTGTTGAGAGATTTTCAAAGTAATTACATCCTTCTTAATAATTTATTGTCCATATTTATAATTTGTGGTATGTTTATAAAGCTCATTTTGTTCATTATGCAAGTATGCTTTGTTCTGGTCTCTTGTTTGTCCCATTCTTTCTGATTTTGATTTTTTTTCAATTGCTAATTACATATTCTACATTTAATCTTTTACATTATTTGCAATTTTCCATAGGTTATACCCTTATATTATTAAGTAATGTATGTAGGGGTCTTTCATTTCTAGGCAAAGTTTGCATTGTGATAGAGTTATTTTATCTCAAATGAACGCACACTATAGAAATTATCGCCACAAGCTTTATCAAAATTATTTCATACAAGGTCTTACTCCAAAGCATGTAGATCCAAAAGATTAGGAGTATCTTAGTAATTACTTTGCCTCAGAAGAATATCAAGTATTTTAGTAAATAATAGGCGAAAAATGCTAAGATAAATATTAGGATACTTGAAGTGCGTTGTAATTGCATAGACAATCATAGATAGTGATGGAACAATATGACTTGAAATTGAGAATTAACAAAGATACACATAAATTCTATCCTAGTAGTGGAAATGTGAGATTGTCTTTGTTCCTCTTTGTGTGTTCAAGTCCTATGAATGAAGAAACAAACTCATTATCTTGATTCTTCTCTCAAATAGGTTTTGAACTTCTCAAATTAACTTTGGATCAGAAAATCAGTTAGCGTAATACACAAAATCGAGCTCTATACGACACGCAACATATAGTTGTTTCAAAGTTTTTTGCTCGAATTTGCTGAGCAACGATAAACGTCTAATAAATGTTTTTCAGCACTATAATAAAATGATAGGCCGTAACATTCATATTTATTCAATTTTTAAGATAAAAAAAGAATGGAGAAGTTGTGGGCTCAATGGAGCTATATAAGTTAACTAGATATAAATGTGGGGAAGGGTCTCAATAAGGATATTGGGTGAGTGAAACTGCCAACAAGAACTATGTCAGTTTTATTCTTTGATTCTACATGAATCGCTAATAGCTTACTAAGTAAAACTATGTACCATCTGAGGCAGTTCAAGCATATTTTTCCATTCATCTATAATAAACCTGACTTTGTAAGTAAATTGCAGCTAATAATTCCAATAAATAATGGACGTACCATTTTCTATTATGGGAAAAGCACTATAAGAAAAAATGGGAATTTTGGCGAAATTGATTCTTCTGTCCCACACTATAATTGATTGAATTAGAGGATGCACCCAATTCAATTAAGTCAATTGAACATTTTGCCCAATTCAATTGAAATAATCAGGTATTCCCCCCAACTCAATTGAATATTTTGTTCATTTCAATTAAATCAATTGCACATTTTAGACACATTTAATTACTGAGTTAATTGATTCTTGTTTTCCACAATACAATTGATCGAATTAGAGGATGCATCCAATTCAATTAAGTTAATTGAAAATTTTGGTTAGTTCAATTAAAATAATCGCCTGTTTACTCTAACGCAATTCAACATTTTGTTCATTTCAATTACGTCAATTGCACATTGAGGGACGTTTAATTACTGAGTCAATTCATTCTTGTTTCTCGCAATACAAGTGATCGAATTATTAGATGTAACTAATTCAATTAATTTAATTGAACATTTTGCTCATATCAATTGAAATAATTCTGCATTTCCCCTTACTCAATTGAACATTTTGTTCATTTCAATTATGTTCATTGCATATTTGAGGCACCTTTAATTATTGATTCAATTGATTATTGTTTTCCCATGATACAATTGATTGAATTAGAGAATGTACTCAATTTAATTAAGTTAATTGAACGTTTTGCCCAGTTCAATTGAAATAATCGCGTGTTTTCCCCAACTCAAATGAACATTTTGTTCATTTCAATTACGTCGATTGCACATTTTAGTATATATTTAATTAATGAGTTAATTGATTCTTTTTTCCCACAATACAATTGATCGAATTAAAGGATGTATCCAATTCAATTAAGTCAATTGAACATTTTAGCTAGTTCAATTCAAATAATTGCGTGTTTCCCTCAACTCAATTGAATATTTTGTTTATTTGACTTACGTCAATTGTACATTTTAGATACTTTTAATTACCGAGTTAATTGATTCTTGTTTCCTATAATACAATTGATCGAATTAGAGTATGTACCTAATTCAATTAAGTCAATTGAACATTTTGGCCAATTCAATTGAAATAATCGCGTGTTTACCCCAACGCAATTCAGCATTTTGTTCATTTCAATTACGTCAATTGCACACCTGAGGGACGTTTAATTACTGAGTCAATTGAACCTTGTTTCCCATGATACAATTGATCGAATTAGAGGATGTAACCAATTCAATTAGATTAAATCAACATTTTGCCCTGATCAATTGAAATAATTGTGTGTTTCCCCTTACTCAATTGAAAAAAAAACTATTATTTTTCCCAATTCAAAAGGAAAATATTTTGTGCAATTCAATTAATTGAGTCTAATATATATATATATATATATATATTTCAAGTTAGATTATAAGTAAGAATTTATATACATGTTTAAACGCCATGATAATAATTAACTATATTAATTGTAATGTAGTTATAGCAAATATACAAATAAATACTAATTAAAGAAGTTAAGATTCAACATTTTCGGCAGAAGTTCGGCGAAATGTACCCTCCAACTTGTTTTGAATTTTCGGCGGGATTTCTACTGAAATATATATATATATATATATAATTCGGCGGATATTTTTGCCAAGAAACTAGACAAAAATTTAGTACCAAATTTGGCATCTTTACTTTCGTCAAAATTTTGAGAGAACATTTTTTGCCAAAATTTCGCAGATATTTTGACAAAATTTTGGCGAAAATTTTGATAGAAATTCTACAAAAAAACCTCATTTTGTTGTACTGAAAATGGTGGAGCTTCATAGCCAAGGCAAACAACAGGTGAAAGTTGAATGGATGAGGAGAAAATATGTAATGAGGTTTGTGATAAGTCCGTAATTCTACATGATTTTTTATGGTTATTTTGATGGACTTATCATGTATTTTTCTCCATTTGAACTTCTTTATGCCTAAATTCGAGATAAATTGTTGTTTTGTAGGCGAAATGGCAAAAGACCATAAAGGAGACGAAAAAGTGGAATCAAGAGTTGGGTACCTACGCAAGATATTTTGGGTACCAACCCAATTTCAGGCATTTTGAGAAGAAGTAATCTATATGTTTGGGTACATGCCCAGAATATTTCGGGTATGTACCCAGTTTCAGTCAGTGGGGCGTTGGATGAATCTGTAAGTTTAGGTACGTACCCAAAGTCCGCGACAGAAATTTACAGCTTTCCTATTGCGATTAGGACTCTATTTTTGGAAGGTATCTCTAGGGTTTTTATGCCCTTTTTAAGTCCAGAAACAGGGCCACGACTACTGTTCACGTTTTTTTCAGCTAGGTTTTAGTTTTAGGACTTCTCTTTTTCATATTTTTCATCTTTTGGGAATTTTTGAAGAACAGAGGAAGGGAGAAATCAAGAGCGAAGGGAAGAACAACCAAATGAGGGGAGTTTTACACTTGAAATTTCCAGCAATAAGTTTCATTCTTCTCCTTTCATGAATTCTTTCTCATATTTTGTTCTTATGTTTAGTTTCATTATGAACTAATTTTAATTAAGTGTAAGGATGGTGTAGTTAATCGTTTTTGCTATTCTATGAAAATCCCGTGAGTTTGAATTTGTTTTCGTATGTTTTCTTTGTTGTGTGATTCTTGTTTAATGGTTTAATACGTGGTTAGGGTTTGATCACCCCTAATTAGCGAATTTGAGAATCGTGATGAGGTCGAGAGACGATTCATGATAATAGCTCTAATTAGACGAGATCAATTGGGTTAAAGTTGCATGAGAATGAATTTAACTTTGATTGAGCCTTAAGGCAGTAGTTTAAAAATTCATACAAATAATTCTAAAGTTGGGATTAATTGAATGAGAATTGGTTAATCTTAGGCTTAGAGGAATTTTATGAATTAATTCCGCAATGCTCGAGAGAGATTGTTGATACATGTGTTCCTAGGCTTCACACAACCACGAAACCACTCAATTTAGGGATTGTATTAGAATAGCGAATTTGGTGAATGAAACCACCTTACACTTGCATTTCCCGCCTTGATTATTTGTTAGTATTATTATTTGTAAGTTGTTTTTAATTAAGAACGTAGGTTTCTTTTAGTAATACAAAATCACTACTCAATTTGATCCACTTAGCTAAACAAACACAAGTCATTTTCACGGGCCAAATCACAATTCCTTGTGGATTCGACACTCTATTCACTTTATATTACTTGTAGCGATTGCGTGCACTTGCGAAAGTCCCAATAGTTTGAGATACAAATTTGGTTATATTCGTGGTAGAAGGGCTGGTCAAAAACCTAGAAGATCATCATTGGTGCAAAAGTATCGAGAACTGTTAGATGAGGCAAAGAGAAATGCCATGAGAGCTAAAGAAAGAGTTGAGAAAACTGAGCAACAAGTGATAGTTTTTGCTGAGCAATTGGAAAATCAAAAGGATGTGATTGAAGAATTAAAAAAAAGCTCTAGTTACAATTCAAAATGCAATGCTAGAAAGACAAAAGACCACATTGGAGATGATGGCCTTTTTTCAACAACTTCATCAAACAACTTACTTCTCATCTGCCTTACCAAGGTATGTACAAGTTAGTTTTCTATTTTTTTAAAATTATTCAATTATTAAATAATATTTTCACTAATTTCTAGGTTCCCCCTAAAGCTTGTTAATAACCAACAAAGCATTCACACATCTACACATGGATTGCTTCACAAAATATCCAAAAATCTAATAGTGAATTTGATGCATTCATGCATTTTATCAATTCTCTTTACTTTAATGCTTATTCTTTACTTTTTAAGAATTTCTTATTTTCTCTTATGATTAGGTAATATTTTTACTGTTCTTTCAGTTTTGCTGGTGAACCTAGATTATGAGAGTTAGTCCAAGAGGTAACTACGTATTAACTACTCAATTTCCTAGTTTCCTGTGTACAAAACCTTTGGCAAATGAAACTCCCAACGAATATTAAAATTTGGGCACAGTGGGCCACCAAGAGTTCTTTAGTAAGACCTTTGCAATCCGTGTAGACATGAACCAGAGTTTATCGATCATCTTTTCTATGACTGTGAAGCTACAACCACGGTATTCCTAGAAAATGGTCTCCTTTTTCGGCCTCACTCTTGGCCGTAAATGGTCCTAGCAATGTTGAGGCTACTGATTAATAAAAGTGATGAACTCAGACTGCAGCACATAGTCCTTACTTTGTGGCGAATCTGGGGAGAAAGGAATAAACTCTACATGAAGAGTAAATTAGCACATTTTACCAATACTCAATCCTGAGTTGTACAATATCTTCATAAGATCAATGAATCACAGGTTGAGGATCTCTTATGCTTTAGCAAAAACATGGGGCCACCCACCGACTGGTATAGTTAAGATAAATGTGGATGTAGGTTATGATGTGGACAAGGGTTGTGTCAGACTTGGTTTTGTCATGCGGAATAACAGAAGTAACTTTGTTGGCGCGGGCTCTATGACTGCATTTAGCTTTGTAGAACCAATTCAACTGGAGTTGTGGGCAATAGAGAAAGGATTGAAATGGTTGTGAAACAAGGGGATGGGACATGTCATAGTGGAAAATGATTACTTGTCGATGATCAAGTTCATTCAAAACCGGGGAACATGTATGTCATCCATCACAAGCACGTTGGAAGAAATCTCACAAATATATGCTTTACTTGCCAGTGTTGTGATCACACACACGCGAAGGACAACTAACCGTGCAGCACACACCCTCACAAAATTTTGGCTCCTGTAACCTAATTATATTTGATATTTTTTTTTGGAGGGGGGGGGGGGGGGGAGAAGCCGCTAAGTGTATTCGAGACATTGTGTGCAATGAAAAGTTACAATGAGAGATAGAAAATATCTGGGAGCACACGTCTTGTGAATTTCCCATAAAACAAAATATCCATTGATGTATTGTAGGAGCTATCCATGCAACTGAATTTTTTAGTATCCATGAGCTTCAACGCTATCCAACTGTCCAAGAACAAGATATACTCTTTTCACTCAATCGTTTTCCCCATATATTGTGGGTTAAAATACTATGTAACTAGATCTCCTAGTTATACTTGTATTACTTTTGGTAGCTACTTCATGTTAAATTTTAAATTTAGTTTTTTGTCATTTTGTTGGTCTAGTAGACAAAAGTGAAGGTTGGTTCTCTTTTTAAAAGCAAAGCACTATCTCTTGAGTGTATTATAACCCAAGATACAAAGTGGGGAAACCTTTTGGGATTCTTCAAATTTTAAGGTTGGTGCAGTGAGTTAACTGGGTGAATATGTCAGTGAAATCTTAGTTTTCTTTTAAGTTGTTTTGCTTTTGGTTGAATAATTACTAGTCCGGGTGTATGGTAAAGATAGACAGTTGATGGTTGTTTGAGAACTGAGAGATTTTTAAGGATTAGAATCTGTTTTTAACTAAAATGAGTGAGTCATAAATCTTTCTGAGGTGGTATTCTTTTCATGCCTCCATTAGTACTCTGTTTTTATTCTGTTGTGACATTGAAAATTTAAGCTCTTTATGGACGTTTAATATATGTGTTGCATTTAAATTTAGATTTCTTTACTATTTTTAAGAGTTTTAGTGGAGAAATTTGCACATAAAACACAAGAGCCAATTCGAATTGATTAATTATCACAAATCTTGAATTCGGTAGTGTTGTTTATGTTGGCTGGTTTTGCATTTAGGACAACATTGGATTTGTTTTTGTTCCTTGATGTCAATTGAATGCACAAACAAATGGATTAGGTTGGTTTCTGGGGGCAGTTTCAAAGACTTGTGGTTTCGGTTATCAAGTTATGGATTTTTTAGTATATCCTAAGATTAATTTGAGTATTTCACTTTTGTTTTTCAATATAGATTCATCCGAAAAGGCTTGTAACCCAATTCTGAGTAGAACTGCCTTGTCCAGGAAGGTTTGGTGGTGTTGATGAGTTTGTTGCATAATTTTTTGTCCCTTCCTTAGAATCTTGGATCTGAATGAGAAATGATAAATAAGGGAAATTGCATTCAGGACTAGTTGTAAGAAGATTTAGATGATGTAAAGTTTTCTAAAATTAATTTTTTATCTTGTGAAATGGCATTTATTTAATCAAAAGTTCATTTTGTTCATTTTTAGATGGAGATGGAATGGGGAATAGGGAGGACTTTATTTACATGTAGACCTGTTAGTTGAAATGTGATGACTTTTTGAATACTTTTTTGTATGAATTTTACATCTTTAAGCAACAAAATATGAACATGTCCTTTTTTTTCTTTATATATATTATGAAGGGAACAAAGAATTCACTAGGAAATTAAACTTTTGTTGTGGATTAAATATATGGGAGTCCATGGTATTAATGATTCTATTTTTTCTTTAATTTTATTTTTTATTTTAATTTTTCAAGCCTATCAACCCGTATGTCCTCTCCCTATTACACACTTGTGAACCCCTAAGGGGTCAACCCTTACTTTTCAACTAGCCATTTAAATGCAAGACTTTCTTATATTATTTTCTCTATGTGAGACAACCACATTCCACAACTTAACACTCCATTTTTAGTTTTCACTTAGCTATCTTGTGCATTGAATTTCTCATTCACACTAATTTGATTTTGAGTGATTAAATACATTTTTTGTATCTACTCGCGATATACATTACAAATAATCAACTTGTTTTTCAAAACAATCAATGGAGCTTCATCAATTCATTGGCCAAAGTTGATCACTTACCAACTTATATAACCAATTTTTCTAACAATCCCCCACAAGAATGAAAATTAATGTATATGCGACTCATGCAAACACTGTAGTAAGTTCTAGTTGAAAGCTGCAGCATCAGGATAGGTAGCTTGTGGCTTTGAACCTTCCTTAGAGATGTACCATCATATTTACTTAGCTAGTCAGTAAACGTGATGTCTTGAACTATCCAGTTCACTACTAGAAAAACTGTTTTTTGTGACCGATTTTGTGATCGATTTTGGCTTAAATCGATCACAAAAACAGTTTTGTGACTGAATCTGTGACCGAATAAACCGGTCACGAAAACCTTAGTCACAGTTTTTTTGTGACTGAAGCTGTGACCGACTATTTTGTGACCAAATTTGTTACTGAAGGTTTAGTCACAGAAAAAATAATAGTGACTGAACGTTCGATCACAAAATGAAGGGAATAGTGACCGAAATTCCTCTTGCATGGAAGAAATATTTCCTTTTGCAGTTGATGTGGTTTGAACCCTTGACCTCTTGGTTGAGGTGAGGGTTTCAAACCACTACACCACTTATGCTCTTTGTGCATGAATTGATTTTTCTTATATTTAAATTATATTTGTGCGATATTCAAATTTTAAATTACCTAAATAAATTTCATTAAAATTTTATCAATTTTTGTAAATTTAGTAGTTTTACTAATTCTACAATATTTATCTTGACTTTATCAAAAATTATGTTTTATTTCTGCATAAATTCTTATTTGTGAATTATCACGAAACGAAACTTTAGAGAAATATTTTTCATATTTTTGTTTTATTTCTGCATAAATTCTTATTTGTGAATTTTGTGTTTTGTGGAAAGTTTTTGAATTTTCAACTGAAACCAAACTCAATTCCACATCTAGGTTCGACTAATTATTCGATTTCTTAATTTAATTGAACAATTACTGATTTTTCCAATTCAATCAATTTGCTTAAATTAATGTTTATCTGTATTTGAAAATTAATAATGATTAATGTAATAATTTGTTCTTAATTAGAATGTATTGATATAATTAATTAATATGTAGTCGTTGCCTATGCTCGAATAAGAGCCTCTATTTGGATGGGATTTTTTCAAATGAGGACTTGTTTTTTGACAAAAAAACACTTCAAACCAAAAAAATTGTGTTTGGATAAACTTTTTGAAAAAACAAACAAAAGTTAGAAAAATTATGACCTGCAAAAGTTTCACTAGTAAAATTTGAACAAAAGTGATCCAATAACTTTTGTAGCAATTTCTCTGTCATATACAATACATACATACATACATACATACATATATATATAGATTGCATTTTACTTAATGCAAAACGAAATCATAAATTAAAAAACTGAAAATTTGTATCAATAATCTCAACAAATAATACATGATTTATTGCAATCGTATTTTTATTAATGTTCATGTTAGACGGTACTTCTCAAAACAAAACAAAAAAAAAATAAGAAAAGATAGGGCCTTATTTAAAAAAAAAAGATAGGGCCTTAAATTAATAATGATTAATGATTAAGATAGGATTTTGTGACCAATTTTTTGTTCACAATTCTACTTAAAGAATATAGGATTTTGTGACCGATTTTTCGGTCACAATTTCACTTAACAAGGATAGGTTTTTGTGACCAATTTTTCGGTGACAATTCTACTTAAAAGAATATACGATTTTGTGACCGATTTTTCGGTCACAAATTCGCCTCAAATATAATAGGTTTTTGTGACCGATTTTTCGGTCACAAATTCGCCTCAAATATGATAGGTTTTTGTGACCGATTTTTCGGTCACAATTTCACTTAACAAGGATAGGTTTTTGTGACCGATTTTTCAGGTGACAATTCTACTTAAAAGAATATAGGATTTTGTGACCGATTTTTTGGTCACAAATTCGCCTCAAATATGATAGGTTTTTGTGACCGATTTTTCGGTCACAAATTCGCCTCAATATGATAGGTTTTTGTGATCGATTTTTCGGTCACAAATTCGCCTCAAATATGATAGGTTTTTGTGACCGAAAAATCGGTCACAATTTTGCATAAGAAGATAGGATTTTGTGACCGATTTTTCGGTCACAAATTCGCCTCAAATATGATAGGCTTTTGTGACCGATTTTTCGGTCACAATTTCGCCTCAAATATGATAGGTTTTTGTGACCGAAAAATCGGTCACAATTTCGCATAAAAAGATAGGATTTTGTGACCGATTTTTCGGTCAAAAATTCGCCTCAAATATGATAGGTTTTTGTGACCGAAAAATCGGTCACAATTTCGCATAAGAAGATAGGATTTTGTGACCGATTTTTCGGTCACAAATTCACCTCAAATATGATAGGTTTTTGTGACCGATTTTTCGGTCACAATTTCGCATAAGAAGATAGGATTTTGTGACCGATTTTTCGGTCACATATTTGCCTCAAATATGATAGGTTTTTGTGATCGATTTTTCGGTCACAATTCTACTTAAAGAATATAGGATTTTGTAACCGATTTTTCGGTCACAAATTTGTCTCAAATATGATAGGTTTTTGTGACCGATTTTTCCATCACAATTTCCCGCAATTAAAATAGGTTTTTTGTGACCGAATTTACATTTTTGTGACCGATTTGGCAGTCACGAAAATATTTTCAATCTTTTCTAAAATCGATCACAAAAGCGGTCACAGCTCTCCATTTTTTGTGACGGAATGAGTTCGATCACAAAATTCAGTCACTAAAAACAGTGTTTTTAGTAGTGGTTGTTCCTATAAACCAACAAAATAGTATCCTCACAACAGCTTCCCTAACACCTTTTGGTTCTAATGGTTGTGCCCGTTTTGGCCTTGGGCCATATCTTGGATTGATAAGTGTTTACCATTTAAAGCGGCTACACTTCACACTTATATAGGTGATCTCCTTTTTAAGAGTATCCTGTCATACTCCACCTACTAAAGCATAGGAATCATAAAAAGTTTTAGCTTAACCTTTTACCTATTTTACAAGACGCACTTACATGTCACAAGAATGGGTAGTAAGCGCTCAACTTAAACCCTTGTAACTTAGTTGACCCATTAAACCAAGATCTTGGGATCTCCAGTCAACATAGTTGGGTTACCACTACTCAGGTCTTTAACTAGTGAGTTTTAACCTCATTCCGCTCGACAAGCAGTATACTTGATCTCTAGGAAGTCCTTTGGTTAACGGATCCACTAGATTCTCTTTTGATTTCATATAATCAAGAGAGATAATTCCACTCGAGATCAACTGCCTAATGGTATTATTTCGTCGATGAATTTGTCGAGACTTGCCATTATACATGCCACTCTGTGCTCTTCCTATAGCTGCTTGACTATCACAATGTATAGCCATAGCATACACTAATTTTGGCCAACACCGAATATCCTCTAAAAAATTTCTCAGCCATTTAATTTCTTCTCCAACTTTATCCAAAACTATAAACTCTGATTCTATTGTGGATCGAGCTATACAAGTTTGTTTAGAGGATTTCCAAGATACTGCAGCTCCACCTATCGTAAATACATATCTACTGGTGGACTTAGTATCTTTTGTATCAGATATCCAATTAGCATCACTGTATCCTTCTAATACAGCTGGATATCTTGTATACTGTAATCCATAGTTCATTGTGTGTCTCAAATATTTTAACACTCTAGTTAGCGCTTTCCTATGTTCATTACTTGGATCACTTGTAAATCTACTCAGTTTGTTCACTGAGTATCCTATATTCGGACGAGTGCAATTTGTTATATACATTAAACTGCCTATTATCCGAGCATATTCTAGTTGTGTCATGGGTTCACCGTGATTTTTGACTAGATGTACACTTCAGTCCACGGGTGTTTTCACAAGTGGACTATCATACGCATTAAACTTTCTAAGCACTTTCTCAACATAGAGTGTTTGTGATAATGCTAGTCCTTCAGATGTCTTGAGTATTTTAATTCCTAATATGACATCTACGGCACCCATATCTTTCACAACAAAATATTTCATCAACATTTTCTTGGTATTCACGATAATATCATGATTAATATCCATAATTAGCATGTCGTCTACATAGAGATAGACTATGGCATAAGCATTTGGTGTGCTTTTAATATATACACACTTATCACACTCGTTAATTTGAAAACCATTTGACAACATTGTTTGGTCAAATTTTATGTGCCATTGTTTTGGAGCTTGTTTAAGTCTGTACAATGACTGAATGAGTCTACACACCTTATTTTCTTGTCTCGGAGCAACAAAGCCTTCGGGCTGCTCCATATAAATCTCCTCTTCTAACTCACCATTTAGAAAGGCTATTTTAACATCCATTCGGTGTATCTCAAGGTTATGCAAGACTACCATAGCAATGAGAACCCTTATGGATGTTATCCTCATCACACGCAAGTAAGTATCAATGAAATCAAGGCCTTCTTTTTGTTTAAAGCCTTTGGCAACCAACCTGGTCTTGTACTTATCAATAGTTCCATCCGCTTTATACTTTCTCTTGAGAATCCATTTACATCCCAATGATTTTGATAGAAAGATGTCTTCAAAAAATACAGCATTCCTTGACTCGATAACTGTATTTTCAGTTATGTCAAAAATTGTTGACTTGTGTACAAGAAACCGATATGCACTAGTATTTGTGTGCATATCCTATAAATACACAATCAACTATTTTTGACCCTATTTTCACTTGTTTAGGCTTAGGTACTTTTACCTTAGCCAAACACCCCCACACTTTGAGGTATTTATAAGAAGGCTTATGTCCTTTCGATAACCCATATAGAGATTCCTTTTTACTTTTATGGGGTATTTTGTTAAGAATGTGGTTAGCCAAAAGAATGGCTTCCCCCCACAAGTTCTAGGGTAGCCCTGAACTTATCAACAAAGCATTCATCATCTCTTTTAGAGTGTGATTCTTGCGTTCAGCAACGCCATTAGATTGTGGTGAATATGGAGTTGTAGTTTGATGAATTATGCCATTTTCAAAGCAAAACTCATCAAATGGAGCGCCATATTCTCCACCTCTATCACTACGAATTACTCTAATTCGTTTGCTAAGTTGATTTTCAACCTCATTCTTATAACCTTTAAATGCCTCCAAGGCTTCATCTTTGATTCTTAGCAAAAATACATAACAGAACCTTGTGTTTCCATCAATAAAAGTTATAAAATACTTTTTTCCACCTCTAGTTTGCACAAACTTTAAATCACAGATATCACTATGGATCAATTCTAGAGGTTCAGTGTTTCTTTCAGCTGAATGAAAAGGTGTTTTAGTTAGTTTTGCCTCAATGCAAATCTCACACCTTTTATTCGAGTCAACGTTAAATAAAGGCAATAATTCCAAATTTATAAGTCTTTTTAAAGTGTTAAAATTCACGTGTCCTAATCTAACATGCCACAAATTAGAACACTCAGACAAGTAAGTAGAAGCAATATTATTTTATTACTGTCAAAGTTGCAGAGCACTGTCATTACATTCATCTTGAATAGCCCGTTGTTTAAATAACCTTTATAAACAGGCTATTCTTAGTCAATACAACTTTGTCAGACTCCAAGACTAGCCTAAACCCTGCCTTTACAAGTAATGAACCAGAAACTAGATTTTTCCTAATATCTGAAACATGTAACACATCTATCAGGGTCAACTCCTTGCTCGAGGTCATTTTCAGAACCACTTTGCCCAAACCGACGACTAGGGAAGTTGTTGAGTTGCCCATGAATAGCTTGCAACCATTGATCAGAGTATATGAAGAGAACAACTCTTTATCCGAACAAATGTGGCGCGTAGCTCCGATGTCGATCCACCACTCTCTAGGGTTGTCGATCAAGTTTGCTTCAAATACCACCGCCGAGACGTTCAATTCAGACATGTCAACCGGTACACGTATGTTCTCAGTCAAGTTGGCCTGGTCCTTCTTGCCTTTGCCTTTCTTAGGGGCCTTGCAGTCTTTGGCCATATGATTCGGCTTGCCACAATTAAAGCAGTCCCCTTTGAACTTCTTAGCATTTTTGGTTTTCTGACCACCGCTAGGACGCTTGCGTTTCTTGCTAGCATTTGGTTCCACCAAATTCATCTTTGCCTCCATTTGCAACTTGTTTGATTTGATCTCAGATTTTCGGTTGTCTTCTTCAATCTGAAGCCGAACGATTAGATCCTCAAGCTCCATTTCCTTCTGCTTGTGCTTCAGGTAATTCTTGAAATATCTCCAAGCTAGTGGTAGCTTCTCGATCATCACAGCTACTTGGAAGGAATCACTCAGCTGCATTCCCTCAGCATGAATATCATGCAGTATTATCTGCAGCTCCTGGACTTGACTTATGGCGGTCTTGGAGTCCACCATTTTGAAGTCAAGAAACTTGCTGACTATGAATTTCTTCAAGCTAGCATCCTCAGTCTTGTAATTTTTTTCCAAGGATTCTCACAATTCCTTGGCTGTCTTGAATGAGCTATATACGTTGTACAGCATATTGTCTAGTGCATTTAGCACATAGTTGCATAAGAAGTCACATTGATCCCATGCATCATATGCAGCCCTCTTCTCAGTGTCTGTCTCATTTTCAAATACCGAGGGCGCATCCTCTTCTAAGAACCTTGCTATGCTCAACGTCATTAGGTAAAATAGCATCTTCTGCTGCCACCTTTTAAAATCAATCCCGAAAAATTTCTCCAATTTCTCAACGTGAGCAGGAGTGGGCGTAATAGTAGTAGGGACGGATGTAGAGGCTATAGCTAAATCGCATAAAATCTCGTCTTAAAATTGTTGGAAATTGTGCTTTGTAAGGGCGTAATTAGGCTATGGTATTTAGTCGAGGCAAGAGTTGGACTCTCTATCTTAAAGATGATATTACCCCGCACTGGTGCTAACGGAACTGACAATCATCTCCCAAGATACAATGACTAACTTTTCGAATAAGGAGCACTCCAATTTTCGAGAAACAACGAACTTAAAAGGTATTTAGAACTCACTTGAATATTTAGGGAGTGAAATACATAAAGAGAGAAAAAATCCGGATGTTTGATGTGAATGAAATGACAAATGCAGGGGGGGTCAACCCATAGGTTCTCTCTTTGTTACACACTTGTGAACCCTCAAGGGATCAACCCTTACTTTCAACTAGCCATTTAAATACAAGACTTTCTTGTATTATTTTCTTATTTGGGACAACCATATTCTACAACTTAATACTTCATTTTTAGCTTTCACCTAGTTATCTTGTGCATTTAATTTCTCATTCATCCTAATTTGGTTTTGAGTAATTAAATGCATTTTTCGTATCCTACTCGCGATATAGATTAGGAATAATCAACTTGTTTTTCAAAACAACCAATGGAGCTTCATCAATTCATTGGCCAAAGTTGGTTACTTACCAACTTGTATAACCAATTTTTCTAACACCATTTTCACTCTAATAACATCCTTAAATTTTCAAGTGAAAAGAAGCAATTGGCAACATTTAGATACTTGTTCATTAGTCCCATTTCAACGCAACGCTTGGAATCGGACAAGGCGATTGTGGAAAGCTAAGGTTTGCTTCAAGTCCTTAGTATTTTGTAAGTATACATCAGCCATCACTTTATAAATGTGATGTTTTCAGTATTTTTGATAAAATCACAAACTTATAAGGAGAACCTTTTTATCACTAAGTTGTCAACATATAAATGTCTCTAATTATAAATAATGTTGACAATTTAAAATACTAAATTTTATCACGTTTGAATTATTTTTTGATGGAGATAAAAAATTGTTGTCGCTAAATAGATTCAATATAATTAGCTGTGACAATATAAAAAAATATTGACATTTGATACATATTGTTAGTGACCATTTTAACATGCCATTTTTATGTTTTATTACTTACATTACTTTTTTTTTCCTATAGTAAAATTAATATAAGAAATAGTCGATTTGTGAAGCTACAGGGTTCTTTTCTTGTTTCTATTTGGGAGATCCCTGATCTGAAATCAGAAATTAACTATTCATTGATCTACTGATCATATTCAAATCTAATTTCGTCAACTTATACAATCTCATCAAATCATCATTTGTTATTTAACTCTTATTTCCATATGATCTGTAATCTTGTAGATCCCAAAAATTGAAAAAGATAAAACACCTAAGAAGCTCCAAATTAACTTATTTTATTTTATTGTCTTCAACCTGGAGATTTGGGTTCCCTCATACTAAAATTACTTATTTAAACATTTTTGTTGTTCATGGATGTAGATGTATGCAATAAAAAAAAACTATTGTACCCGATCGGAAAATAAAATAAAATAAACTAGTACTGTTATTCAATTAAAAAAAATGAGTGTTGACTTTACCGAAGTGATTTCAAATGAATTATTGGCGTCAATGTCGTGTAGTTTCTCGCAGGGATATTCAAGTAGGGGGCTTCTAATAAAAGGTAGCTTTGTACTACCTAATATTAGGTATGGTCTTAATTAATTGCCACGTGTACTTAAATTTATTTTTAACATATTTATATATTTTATTTTGACCTATAACCAGCTATAAAAGTCACAATTATTTATTTTGAATTATTAAAAATATGGTAAATATCTTTTCAAATCTCCTCAATTTAAGGGATTAATGAGAAGAGAATCCTAATAAGTAGGAAAGTTAATCAACGCTAATTAATTCTCTCCTCTCTCTCTCTCTCTCTCGCCCCCCCCCCCCCCCGGTTTTGCCATCTTGTCTAACACATATAAAGGCTAATTATATAATGAAAAATGAGTGGTAAATATATACATATATCAATTATATTATAATAAATTTTATAAGTAAGCAGAGTATCAAATTAAATAATAGTAATACCTTATGTTAATAATTTTATTTTCTAAATTAAAATTGAAAGATTTTTTTTATTAGTATAAATTCATAGTTATCATATGTATCAAAAACAAATTCATAGTTATCATTATAAAATATTTATTTACTCAGTTAAATAAATTAAGTAATTATTATAAAAATTATTGATTTATGGGAGTTATGGAATTTTAATTATAATTTTAGCGAATTGACATAAATTAACTAATGATGAATAGTGATTTGGAACATTGATCAAAAATAAAATAAACTAAGAAGACAGATAAATATTGTTACATTTATAATTAATAGATGGATATATCATTTTAAGCATCAATTTAATTTTGAATTTAAAATACATTTTAAGCACCAATTTAATATTTTAAGAAGCAATCAAATTTTTGTTGTTATATTCAATAAAAAAATATATTTCAAAAAAATTAATAACACATTGCCATAAGAAATTTGTTGAAATTAATATGAATTATAATATTTTTTTATTAAAATTTGTATGATAAAATGCTCTACATGTTATTATGTTTGGTGATAGATCAAATGCTAAAAAATATCTATTAAAAATTAATAAAAAAGCTAAATGATAAATGGATAAAATAGATTTAATATAATGGACCTCACACATATAAATAACATTTAAATTTATAGGTAAACAACAAGTAGCAGGTCATGGCAACCTGCATACTAAGTTACAGGTAAACGTAACCTGTAAAACAGGTAACAGGTACTCTAATAAAATAAGGGTACCTAAAATTAAACTTTTTCTATCCTACCTAACAATAGACAAACCCTATTCAAGTATTTAATACTTAATTGGGTTTGTCTATTGTTAGGTAGGATAGAAAAAGTTTAATGTTAGGTACCCTTATTTTATTAGAGTACATGTTACCTATTTTACAGATCGCGTTTACCTGTAACTTAGTATGCAGGTTGCCGTGATCTGCTACTTGTTGTTTACCTATAAATTTAAATTTTATTTATATGTTTGAGTGAGGCCCATTATATTATATAAAAAAAAATCTATTTTATCCATTTATCATTTAACTTTTTTTTATTAACTTTTATTAGATATATTGTAGCATTTGATCTATCACCAAACATAATAACATGTAAAGCATTTTATCATACAAATTTTAATAAAAAATATTATAATTTATATTAATTTCAACAAATTTCTTATTGTAATGTGTTATTATTATTTTTGAAATATATTTTTTTATTGAATATAACAACAAAAATTTGATTGCTTCTTAAAATATTAAATTGGCGCGTAAATTGTATTTTATATTCGAAATTAAATTGATGCTTAAAATGATATATCCATCTCTTAATTATAAATTTAACAATATTTATCTATCTTCTTAGTTTATTTTATTTTTGATCAATGTTCCGTATCACTATTCATCATTTGTTAATTTATGTCAATTCGCTAAAATTATAATTAAAATTCCATAACTCCAATAAATCAACAATTTTTATAATAATTACTTAATTTATTTAACTGAGTAAATAAATATTTTATAATGATAACTATGAATTTTTTTTGATACAAATGATAACTATGAATTTATGCTCATAAAAAAAATCTTTCAATTTTTAATTTAGAAAATAAAATTATTAACATAAGGTATTAATATTGTTTAATTTGATACTCTACTTACTTATAAATTTCATTATAATATAATTGATATATGTACATATTTACCACTCATTTTCCATTATATAATTATCCTTTATCATGTGTTAGACAAGATGGCAAAACGAGGGGGGGGGGGGGCGAGAGAGAGAGAGGAGAGAATTAATTAGCATTGATTAACTTTCCTACTTATTAGAATTCTCTCCTCATTAATCCCTTAAATTGAGGAGATTTGAAAATATATGTACCATATTTTTAATAATTCAAAATAAATAATTGTAATTTACATAGCAGGTTATAGGTCAAAATAAAATATATAAACCTGTTAAAATTAAATTTAAGTACACATGACAATTAATTAAGGCTATACCTAATATTAGGTAGTACAAAACTACCTTTTATTAGAAGCCCCCTACTTAATTACACTACAAGAAAACAAACTTTTTCAGTAACTATTATAAGAATATATACCTTTCGTAATAAATTAATATATTATAAATTTAGAAACAATTTGCACTTTACATCCCAAAAATAAGTAAAATGAACACTTTTCACCCTCAAACAAGAAAAATAACACAATCTACTCTCGAATTGATATATCTATAATAAATTGCGCATTTATCTATTTTTAGGCTAAAATACCATTAAAATGAACGGTAAACTTATCCATAAAAAAGAAAAATGATCTTTTTTTATATTTTAGGATATAAAATGCTCGTTAATTATTTAAGATGAAAAGTGTAATTGATATATATATATATATATATATTGATTTCGTAATAATTATCCTAATTTGAGTTTGTATAAATGATCATTTAATTGTATAAATCACAAAGCAATATTGGACCTCGAATCTCGTTAAATCTAATTTCTTGGAAATAGGATGCAGAGGTGAAATTTCTCTTATTTTCGGTTCGAAAACTAAATTGTTCATATTGGCTTAGCTAGGAACCGTTGAAGATTTTTCTAATATTTTTTGTTGTAACTTTTTCCTTGTAACTTCGGAGATTTCTGTTGGTTAAGTTTTCTTTTTAAAAAGAATTTGTATATACATTGCCTATCTGCGGTTCACTGTATCATCAGATAAAATATAAATAAATAAACTTACTGCTAGCATTCATTCAGACACTTGAAAATGTCACCGCAACTCCGCAAGTGGATATTGCTACGCTTTAATATGAATACATTATTGAAAGTGTCATATAGCAATTTTGGTTTGCCGTCGCGCCGCGAAATTGGCCGGAACGGCCGTTCCGGAACCGGAACGACAGTTGCCATTCCATCGCGATGGGCTGCAACCGCCACGCGTGTGGGTCGGAGACAATTCGGCTATTTATCGGCCAAATCGGCGTTCCGGTCCGAGAAAGCGGACCGGAATGGAACGGAATGGAGTAATATCGGAAATAAGCAGGAGAAACAGAGATCCACGCTCACCTCTCGTGATTTTAGCCATTCCACGGTTGCTCGTAGTCGAAGGTGACGAACGACGGTGGCTATAAGGCCCGCCACTACCGAGCACGGTTGTGCGCTGCTGACATATCCAAAGTTTGAATTGGGATTTCAGATCTGGGATTTCCTTCTATTGAAATTTTAAAAAAAAATGAAGAAGATGCCAGAAATTGAAAGTTCTGGGTTCTGAGAAGAGAGAGAGAGAGAGAGAGAGAGAGAGAGTCAAATGAGTTCTGGGCCAGATTTGTTATTTAATTAACATGGGCCAAATTTAATAAACATGGGCCAGATTTGTTATTAATTACCATGGGCCAGAATTATAGTTCAATTAACATGGGCTAAATTTAATAAAGATGGGGTAGATTTGCACATGGGCTGATTTCTTGTGTCTCCAAAGACCTCTTTCATATTGATAATATATATATATATATATATATATTATAGTTTCATTTCTCATATTAGTTTTTTTCAATTCTCATTTCATATCAAATATTTTTTTCCAACCGACTCACAAGGGAAAATATTGAAGACTTTGAGCAACGACATCACTCAACGTAGTATTGATCACATATGTCATATTTGTAATGTAACTGATTTGTATTAAATAATATCTAGCTTCTAGAATACTTTGAACACTAGTAATTTGTAGTCTATTGTATTTTTTTAGTTATTATCTTATGTAACATAAGAAATTATGTAATATTTAGAATTGTAAAATTAATTATATATTTTTCCACAATTTTGTATATTTTTAAATTTTTTTTTTAAAATCCCGCTCCAACCGCAACCGATCCGCGACATGGCATCGGAATTGGAACAAACTAGCCCATTCCGTTCCCCGTGACTGTCCCGGCGAGCCATGATAGCAAAAAAATATTTTGATATTTTATAATAGCACAAAAATTGCATCTTAGTTAAAGTTGGTATAGCTTATTGAGTCACATTTTATGAAGTGTAACAATTAAGCTATAATTAAGGTACTTTTCAAAAATATCACATGATATGTATCAAATTAGACTTTTCCTTTTTCTTATTTAATGAAGATTGAGAAAATAAGGAACAGAATGAATGCAGCCATGCACGAACTTATTCTTCTCTGCGGATTTTTACATGAATAAAGTAATAGAATATAGATTTTAATGTTGGCCCAATTGCAGGCCTCGTCAATAGTCATACACTCGTACTCATATGGGCTATTTCCTTCCAGAGGTCCAATGTCTTGAGCAATAGTGCTGACTAGCTAGCACCAGCAGTCGTCTCTAATATTTCTTCTATTTGGATTGAAATTAAATTCATATATATATATATATATATATATATATATTCATTAACGTGTGCCCCGTACTATGCACAAACTATTTAAAAACATAAATTAAATATCTGAATTAATATGCTTAATATATATATGTATATATATTTATTAGTTTTTTATAATAAGCTAAGGCTCAATATATACATTGTTATATTTTA
This sequence comes from Petrea volubilis, assembly GCA_026212405.1. Classification (NCBI taxonomy): domain Eukaryota; kingdom Viridiplantae; phylum Streptophyta; class Magnoliopsida; order Lamiales; family Verbenaceae; genus Petrea; species Petrea volubilis. The sequence goes on along the minus strand of CM047885.1, from coordinate 17,379,136 downwards.
TTAAATAACTTAATTTTATTCAAAAAAAAAATAACATTGATGCGAAAGTTCCACTAATAATCTTCAACAAAATATGTATAAGAATAAACATTAAATAAAATTATATTTAAAAATAACATAAATATATAAGCAAAATATAAAGTATATGATATTTTTCAAGAGTAAATATAGTGTTATTAAAAAATTAGTATTAAGTGTAGAATATTCTTTAAACTATACAACTTCATGAATATGATTGATTACATTATGAAATATTTTCATTTATTTCTTTTGCAAAATCACATTTCCTTCAAGTCAAACTAATATATGCTATTTTTCTTGTATGTGGACTTTTATATTGAAAATGTAATTTTTTTGGCAGAGGTGACATATTCATATAAAATTCATTATCCTCTAATATTTCCTTGAGATATTTTGACTTTCACTAATTAATTATAAGCAGCTGAAAGAACTCTAAGAAGAAAATTATAGAAGTATATATAATTAAAAAGTTGTGTAAACAAAAAAAAAAAGAAAAAGAACACATAAATAAAAGAATTTGTACATATTTCATCTCATTAAGAAGAATACATTAGTTTAACATATTTAGACTTTTACTAATTAATTGTAAGTGGCTTAAAGAAGAAAAATATAGAATTATATATAATTATAAAGTCATGTAAATAAAAATATATATATATACACACAAATAAGAAAGAAAAAAGAAAATAATTTAACAAAGTAGATCGCTAGGCTAATGAGAAAAAGAACATAGTAAAATCTTAAAAGAATACAGTAAAATCTTAAAGGGATAATTATGTCTACACCCTTTGAGGTTTGGTGTAATTATCGATACACCCCTCATATTTGACTATTTACAATTAGACCCCCTTCACGTTAGCGCTATTAACAAATATCCTCTTCCGTTAGTGGCCGTTAGAGTTTTCGGCTACGGACGTTCGTTTTTATTTGCAAACTCCCGAAAATACCCCTCCGTGAGCGTAAAATTAATTGGCACATTTTTGACTTTTTGTATGACCATAATGCTCTTACGAGTGCCAAAGTAATTTTTAAGAAATTTGAGAGGTGTAAATGTAAGTTTCAAAAAAAATCAACAAAACATTCAAATAATTCTTATAAAATAAATTTTATCTCATATTAAAATATACATATAAGTTATGTTATTATTTTTATACTTTTTTATAATAAAAAATTTTATTTTTCTAAATTTTCATTCTTTCTACTTTTTTTTTCATTTTTTTCCCTTCTTCCTTACAAATAATTAAAAAATATTAAAATAATTAATTTAATTTTTTTTTTCACCCCCAATAATCACCTTCATCCTCTCCTCCCCTACAAACTCCAACCCCCATCTCCACCTTCTTAACGATGTCAAGATCGGATTTTTAATTGAAATTTTTTTCTCCCCAATGGTCGATATCAATTAGATTTGGCCTCCTCACATCTTCTCATTCGTCCTTCTCTCTCTATGTGTGTGTGCGAGTGTCACTATATGTGTGTGTGTGTGAGTATATGAAATGTGTGCCCTTGTGTGTGAGTATTAGTGTGTCTTTTGTATGTTTGTGTATGTGTGTTATTATGTCTCTCTCTCTCTCTCTATACATATATATATATATATTATACATGTATATGTATACATATATATAATATATATGATGTGTGTACATATATATATATTTATGTAATATGTTATTTAATTTATATTTTTTATTTTAATTTTATATTTAGAAATTAATTTGGACCGTTAATTCTTTTAATTAAGATCTAATGACTCATAATAATTACGTCTACACCCCTCACATTCGTCAAATGTGAGGGGGTGTATCGGTAATTATACCAAACCTCAGGGGGTGTAGATGTAATTATCCCTATATATAATGAAACTGATCATTGAAAAGCGCACATACCCGCATATGCGAAAAAAATATGTAATATTATAAAATAATGTAAAAAAAGTCAAAGAAAACATAAAATAACAAAATAGTTGCACATTGTTTTTTTATTGAGATTAGGGATGGCAACGGGTTAGGTGAAAATAGGTCGATGTTACTAGTTTGTTTGCTTTTAATTTTTGTCCTATAATTTCTATTTTGTTCGTAAATCTATGAATTCATATAAAAAAAAATATACTACCTTGTCAATGTCTGAAATCGTATCTTAGAGAAGATATATATACTCTGATTGAACGTCGAAATAATAATAATAATAATAGAATGATTAGCCAAATTAATTCACCAGAATAATTAAAAGAAATAATAATAATAATATTTGTTGTTACTGAAATAAAATATCATGTAGTTTCTTTTTAATTAAAGTTTAACATTTAAATAGCAAAAGATACTATTTACCTTAAGAACTCTTAATAAATAAGGGAGATTTTTTATATTTGGTAAGGTTAATAATTAAGGGATCCTTCAATCTCTTTAGAATCCAACAGGTTTGTTTGATGCTAGGTTCACACCCAATGGGTCATAAGGCTCCCTCATTGACACGTGTCCCCTTTTTTCTTTTATTTTTATAATTTTTCTTGGCCTCATTTAAGATATTAAATCATGTAAAATTCTGATGTGGCAAGGAAAGTAAATCAGGGTTAAATAAAATCGAATCCTGGTTATAATTTTTGCTTTTTTAAAAAAGAAGAAAACGAAACCACAAAATCTTTTTCCCCCAACACGTCTTTCGCTTTCTGCCAAACTCTCCTCCCCTTCTATCAACTCAGTCGCCGGTGAAATCACAACGATAAGCTTCAACTTCACTATTTAAAAATTTGAAAGTTTTAGTTTTTTATTAATGTCGTAATACATGTTTTGGTAAATATTAATCTTGATACATTGTCAGAAAGTTTTAGTTTTTGATTAATGTCGCAATACATGTCGCAATATACACGTATATATTAATGTTCGTGTTCCTAATGGGAACCGCTTTGCAATGTATATTATTATATTTCTTTGTCTTAGTGTATGGCTAAAGGAAACAACTTCTACCTTATTCAAATATGCATTAATATATATGTGTATATTGTATAAATTATTTGTTTATTTTTTTATCAGGTTATTACTCATAAAAATGGAGCACTGCTTAGGTATATCTTGCGAAGCCTACAATTTTCCAGGTACGTTGTACATTGACACCACACATACTCACTATAATTTTGCATTTCATTGATAGTATGAATAATATATAAGTAGTAATGATTTTTCATTCTTATGTTTTTTTTTTCAATAGATTTGAACGATGTAAGTGAAGACAGGGAAGCAAGTGTGCCTAATGATGAGATCATAGCTGAAAAGAAGGTGAAGTCCCTACACTTAACTTTGGAAGAATTGGAAAATAGACTTGCACCCAGTAAAATCATGGAACACGGACATACTGCATATGCTCTATATTGTGAATATGGGCGTGCTAAAGGCTTTAGTGTGAGAAAGGGAAAAAATCTATGGAACAACAAACATGACTTCACTATCGGAAAACTATTTTTTTGCTCTCGTGAAGTTATCAAGGATGAGAAGCGCTCTACAAAAAAGATACCAGAGTACCAAAAGACGACAGATAGATGTGGTTGTGGAGCAAAGTTGAAAATATCTCGAAGTAAAGGTTAACCATGGAAGGTAGCCATATTTGAGAAAGAACACAATCACGAATTATATGATGTTGATGAAATTAATCTATTGCGGACATCACGCAACATGACAGATGAACAAAGAGTGCTTTTGAATGCAATGGTGCAATCTGGATTAACCGTAACCAAATCCTTTGAGTTGATGAAACATTTAGCCCATGGGGAGGTGAATTTAGGATTTTCTCGACGAGAAGCATTTGATTCGATTTATCGTGAAAGAAGAAAGGGAAAAATTGATGGTAGGGATGCCGTTGGATTAGTCCAAAATTTCATAAATAAGTCAAATAACGAGACTAATTTCTATTGGAATATGGAAGTGGAGAATGATATCACATTGATGAATCTTTTTTTCAGAGACTCTCAATGCTTGATTGATTATGAAAGCTTCGGAGATGTGCTTACATTCGATGCTACATACTGAACAAATAAGTACGGGTTAGTATGTGCTCCATTTGTGGGCATTAATCATCATAAGGATAATGTCTTGTTCAGATTTGCTCTTTTGTCTGATGAAACCCAAAGTTCATTTGATTGGTTGTTTCGTACATTTGTTGAGTCCATGGGTGGAAAGCAACCTCAATGCATTTTTGCAGACCAGTGTCAGACAATGATAAATGCTATACATGTAGTTTTTCCTTCTGCACATCACAAGTTGTGCCAATAGCACATCAACCAGAACGCTCCATCACACTTTGGGAGTTTAAATCAAGATTCAACATTTAAGCAAATGTGGACAAAGTGCATGAGTTACTGTGGCTCTGAAAAAGAATTCGAGGCGACATGGCAAAAAATGGTCGACAATTATTCTATTGATAAACAAAACTGGTTTAAAATGATGTATAACTTGCGACATATGTGGGCTACTACATTCGACAATCATATATTCAGTGCGGGGCTTATGGCGACATCTAGAAGTGAAGGCACCAACACTGCACTAAAGAAGCAAATTGGAAATAGCACTTCTACTTTGTTGGATTGTGTCCAAGGCTATGAAAAGGTATTGAGCAATTGGCGTGCGCAAGAAAAAGAAAAAGATAGTCTTTGTCGTCACAATCAACCTACACTTCTCTCACGCCATAATCCTTTATTGAAGCAAGCCGTATCTGTCTATACACATGCCATATTCTATGCTTTCCAAATTGAGCATAAAGATCAATTTGATTATGAGTGCATAGAAGAACCTACATATGTAACTTCATCAATGAGAAGCTTCAAAGTAATGTCGTATAGAAGAATAAGAGTTGTGAAGTATAACAATGACTCGGCAAAAATAAAATGCACATGCCATAAATTTGAGACTGTGGGTATATTGTGCAAGCATGCTTTGAGGGTGTTTACTCAAGTGAATCTACGTACTATTCCTGAGATGTACATTAAAAAGAGATAGACCATGATGGCGAAAGATAAGGTATGTGATAAATCAAGTGGGAGTATGAGTGGAAGAGGTACTAGTACTTATATATCAGACATGGCATTTGTGAATTTCATAACAAAGTCAGTACATGATCTCGCCATGCAAACGAAAGCCTATGTGGAGAGCGCAAGGGACACAATTAATGCCTTGTTTCTAAGCATGAATTTGAATGGTACAAATGCTTGTGATGAATTGTCTAGTGATAAAGGTGCGACCCAAGACATTGGAATGCTTGTGCGGGATCCTCCTATTGTAAGGTCTAGAGGAATTACAAATATTCACAAGCGTCATTGGGATGATAAAAGCAAAAAGAAAAAAGGAAAAACTGAAACTTCAAGTAAGTTTAAGATATATATAAACAGTCCAAACCAACCTCAACATCTTTCCGAATACCAAATACATTTGAAGTTGTGACAAACCAAGCTCCATGGTTTTCTATGTCACAATTTGTTGGGATGAATAATGATGCCAATAGTCACAACTTATCAGGAGGACTTACTAATTTTGCATAGAAGCCATCTAATTAATCGAGATTCATCACGGTTTTAAGCACCCCCTTTTTGTCTCATGCATATGAATGATATAGACATTTCTTTTTTCTTTTAATGTTCAGTTTTGTCATGAACTTGAGGGTTTTTAAAGTTAATAAATTGAGTAGTTTTGGCTTTTTTTTTTGTTGATTTGTGTTAGCTTTTTTGGCCATACAAAAATACTTGTCTGATCTTTTGCAATAAAAGTGTTCTCTCTTGACCATGTGAATTTCTCAATGCAAATATGATACCATCAATTGAGTTAAAAGTATCAAAAGGACTAAAAAATACTAAAGAAAATAAAAACTAATCACCATTGGATGTGTCAGAAGACTTCTACAAGTTGTGGAAATCCAATTCTAATCACCATATAAAATTGGACAAACAGGAATAGAAGTTTTTTTGCCAGAAATATCTTTGTCTCCATATACAGATCTTTTTTTTTTTTTTTTTGGTCAACCATATACAGATCTGTTGAACTATAAAACATTCACTTCCATATACATATCAATTTCACCTCTTAAACATCTATGCTAAATTGTTCTACTGAAAAAACCAAGACTAAAAAATTATATCATCAATCCAACATCCAATACTAAAATGCAAGATTTTTTAGATGGAATACATAATAAGTATTGCAATTTTCTTGGCCAGCAACTTATCTTTCATTAAACACTCTCTTCTATCTTGGCGACTCTCCATACTTGCGGAAATCGGAAAAAACCACAATAGACGGCGGATTGTAATAGTGAACTAATGAGGACAAAGACAAAGAGTGAGAGAGCACATAGAAGGGAGACGAGAGAGGCAGATAGACAACGTTTGAGTGGCGGTGACCCATAAATGTTAGTGGAAGAACCAATTCCGCCATAGGTGAAGAAGAGAAGGAATAGGAGAGAGAAGAAATAGGGTTTTAGTTTTTAATTTTAATTTCCTGTTGGAAGAATCAAATCTGGTTTGATATCTTGTAATTTTAATTTCCATGCTTATTTTCTTCTTTTTCCCTTTTCAATCGTTGGATATCTTAACTAGGGTTTAGTTTTTTTTTATCATGGTTCATATTTTTTACCAGTTGTCAAAGTTAAAGTCTTTTTAAATATTTTAAAAGAAGAAAACCAAATAAAAAAATAAAAGAAAAAAAAGGGGGACACGTGTCAACGAGGGAGCCTTCTGACCCACTAGGTATGAACCTAGCATCAAACAAATCAATCCAACAATAGCTATTCTATTCAAGATTAAACAAGAATTAAAGAGAGAAATATGATTAGAATTTATTTTGGAGAGAGAAAAATAATTTGTTTTAAGTAAGTATGAGATTTAATTAACTAGTAACTTATTTAAAAAATTAAAATTAGTACACGTGGCATTATTTCAAGGCACGACTAACCTTAGCACCTACAAAGCCGACTGATGGTAGAATTGCCTATGTAATTATATCTCAAACTCACTCAAACTAAATAAATATTATTTGAGCTATTGTTATACTCAAACTTTGTTTCAAAATAAGAAAATAATAATTACATGGTTCATAGAAATGCATATATATACATATCTAATATCAAAAATTCAAAAATAAAACAATGTTTATGCCAATAAAAAGTAAACATTAAGAGTAAACACTGGGTTATTTCCAAGCACATTGGGGCCAAAAGAAAACATAGAAAACAAAGAGAATTGTTTTTTAAAAAAAGGGCAACAAATACGATGAAGACATCTAAAAATAAATTAGAGGAAATAGGAATTGGGAAAAAAGGAATTAATAAATTGTTAAATAAAATATTAAGAGGAAAGGAAAAAATTACCAACTTCTTAGGGAACAAACTTCCACTATGTAAAATAACAACAATAGTAAAATTAAAAAAATGAAAATAGGTGAAAATATTAGATGTATCAACTTTTACCAAATAGATTTTTATACAAAAAAAAAAGGAAAGAAGAAGAATACTAACCAATAAACCGAGCATGGTTGCACCTGAAACTGGTAAGAAAAAACATTCAATGATGATGACTAGTAGGGTAGAGTAACAGGCTAGAGCCTATAAGCCTAAAATCAAGGCCTTGAATGTGGGCACTTTGGTTTGGCCAACTGTTGGATTGTTCTTTTTTGTTTTTTAACTTTCAATTGTGAATTATTTGACATTGCTAAACCTATTATGATGGTATTAAGTTGTAGTATTATAAAATTTTGGCATTTAAAGAAAAAAAAAAGAACCAGCAAACTTGTATAAATTTTTAAAAGGTAAAAAATCGTACAATAAACCTCAAAGGAATTAATGATAAAGTTAAAGAGAAAGCAAATTAACTAAAAATTAAAAACACAAGTCTATCAATAAAAATGACGTTTAATATAAATAATTCCCCGATGTGAAAACAAAAGGGTGTAAAAGTACCTATAAGATAGAGAATGATAATGAAATTTGAAAAAAATTTAAAACTATCAGAAACAACTAGTAATAGGAGAACAAAAATAGAATAAGTAATAAAGTTGAATAACAATAAAAAATATAATAACAAAAAGGTAGAAGAAGATTGCAATTTAAGATTAATGGAAAATAAGATTACACGCCTATAAAATAAAACAGAAGAATAAAAAGGATGAAAATAAGCAACGAGTTGTCCATCTAGGGTACACTTCTGAGGGGTTGTCAATCTAGGGGGCACCACTGAGGAATTAGAATGGGAGAAATCTTATTGGGGTTGTTTTTGGGGGGGGGGGGTGGATAAAAAATGGTTTTTCTTTTTTTTTTGGGGGGGGGGGGGGGAGTTATAGATAAATTATTAACTAATACACATTAAGAAACTTAATGAGATTTAAATTTTGGATATTTTAGGAAACCAAGAGACTCCACCAAATACCAACTACTATTTGGTCTAGCGGGATAAGGTGCTAGATTCCTTAAGCAACATTCAGAGTTCAAATCCTGGCATTTGGTCTAGCGGAATGGAACAACTAGGTTGGGAGGGTTGCTCCCATAATAGGCCTCTGCAGTACCCGATCCAGATTAGTCAGTCAATGAGTCGGAATAGGGTGGTTAAGACCGGAAAAAAAAAAAAAAACTCCACCAAATAACCAATGACATTTTTTTAATTAAATACTCAAAAATTTGGGCCAAACACCCCATTTAAATGTATAATAGTACAGATTATATGAAGGACCACATTATCACCACTGTGAAGAGATAATGGAAGGTTTACATGATGTAGCAATGGGATGGAGCGCTGTTTTGAGATAGGTTCTAGCCCGCTTTGAATATGCATGTGGATTCGCCAATAGCCTTACAAGCATGTTGACTTTCGCAAGTTCTTGAAGATTATTGGGGCGGACTACGAGCCAATCATAAATAGGATCACTATGAGGAAAAGTACTGTGAATATGTTGGAATGATATTTTAAAATATTTTTCGATCTATTATAGAACTTTATTGAAGTAGAATGTGCAGTAGTTGTAATTAGAGAATTTCACTTTTTTTTTTCTTCTTTTACATGAGTCACCAAGATATCACACATTTAGAACAACTGAGTTTAATATTAGGCCCTAGAAGTCACTATATTCTAGTTTATGATTTTTGAGTTACTAGAATCTAAGTTGGTCTTGTGTCTGTTTCTAGTTTGAAATCCTTTATTTGAATTCATGGCCAGATACGCGATATCACGTAATCATCTCAATCAACAAAGAATTATTTCTTTTTTTTTTACAAATCATAAAAGTAACTTACTAGAAAAATCCTAACAAATATAATGGATAGACAAAAAGAATTAATACCAATCTACTGGTCAACAACAAAATCGGATAACAAATAGAATACATCACCCATAGTGTTTAGAATGTCAACGAAGTGCTCCATAACCAAGATACATGTAAATTAATCTAAAGTAAGTATAAAGGTAACAACCAAATACAATACTAGTACATATAGTATTTGAGTTGAATATCAGGAAAATATCATCAAATAACCATTACTATTGGTCTCTATGTAAGTACCCACTCCACTAGAATAGAAAAAAGCAGTGCTAATACTTTCGATTTTACTTATTCATAATAACAATATCAGAGAGCGAAATTGATGGCAAAGGCAACTTAACAACTCCAATTTTAACTGCTTTGGGGAGACCAAAAAACGTGTCGAGTACCTTGGTGTTCGTATTGATTGCCAAAACAATATTCAGTGGTGCATCATTAGTAGGCATAAGGGGTAATTCCTTGATAGCAACATACAACTCATGGCGTCTACACATTTTCTCGACTTTTGAACCAATTTTCCTTGCAACCTCTTGCACATAGGTGCTAGCCAAATGCAGAAATTAGAAATTGCCTCGACTAGCTCCTCATTAACTTCTCATCGCTTTCTTTTCTTTGATGAATATCCATTTCCTTCTATCGCTTTCAGAGCATTGTTGCAGGAGCTAGTTCCATCATTGTATATGTGTTCTGTTGTAGTTATGTGCGGACAATTCTGCTCAATCTGCTCTTCCCCTTCCCCAAGATTTATGGGTCATGTTTTAGCTGTTGTAGCCTAATCCATAGCTTGGTCGCTTATCACGTGATCTTTCCCATAAATTTCCAACCTTAACTCATGCAACGGGAGAGTTTGACACCTCATGTCAAGGACATTTCAACGTAACCCAAACCAAAAGTTCACATAAGATCATAATCTAATAATAATTGTATATGTGGGCCAAATGGCTCATAAATATACTATATTATTAATTTGCTAGAATCAAGAGCAAATTAATATTTAACAACACAAAGATAGAAAACCCAATAGTTTCTAGTTAGGGCAACTTTGGAGTAATGGTGCACTACTTCCCATTTACTCTCAACATCTCCAATTATTGAACATCCCTAAAGCCATATTTTCTCTCTAATTGGTCCATAATTTCAATGTTTGTGATGTCGTCAACATCTCTATTTGGATAACTTTCCCTCAACTATTCATCGGGCATTTTACATTGAGTGAAGTTGTATAGTAAGCAATATGCAATAATTATACAGTTTTTTTGTCTTTGTGAGGTACAAGGTTGACTACTTGGAATGGTCCACCAATTCTTTATGCTATAAAATGTCCTCTCGAAGACATTCTTGGCTTTCAAGTGCCTCAAGTTGAAAAGATCTCATGCTTTCTGAGGATGTGCCACAATAGCACCCCATTCCTTGAGATGGTAACGCAGACACATGTATGGAGTGAGGAATCCTTCACTGCTCACAAAATTAGCATCACACAAGTAGTAATGGCATTGGAATAACTAACCAACAACAGAAGGTAAAATTGATTAGACACTTGAAAGTTTGTGTAAATAAATTAGCCAACCTATAAATGACCAATTGTAATAATCACCTTTTAGTACTTTTAGGTCATTGGGTCAATAAATAGCATCCTCTAATACTTTACCATTGTGCAACAAACCCCTCTCATCCGGTCAAGACATAAACAAAATTTATATCTCGATTAGATTCCCACAACACGTTAACACAAACTTGTTTTTTACATATGCGGTATCTAGCATGCTTGGATTTAGATACCTTACGGGAATGTGCATGACGTCCTAAAGCCCAAGACAGTCCTGCACTAACATACTAAAAAAGAATGTCCGTGAACAAAAAATTATGACCATTAATAGATACAATATTGATACATCAACAAATTGAAATTTTGGCCTAATCTTAAACCATTTCCATCTCTCATCTGTTAAATCAAACCCCATCAATTGAGGAGTGACCACCAAGACATTGTAGATTTTAAGCAGTGCATTTAGTACATTATGAAAATATATACTTATTGTTCAGTTAGATTGTTTAAAGTCTTGTTTTGACAATCCATTTTTGTTTGGGAAAATTACACTAACTACCCCTGAGGTTTGGCCAATTTACGAAAACCCCCCTACTTTTTTAAAAATTACCAAAAATCCCCTAAGGTTCTATCTATATTACAAACTTATTTCAATTTCTGAAAATACCCCTTCCCTTTTTTTGGGTAATTTTTTTTCCCTCTGTAATATTGCTATCATAAAATTTTCATGTAATAGATTTGAAAAAAAAATGTGATTACTTATTCAAATAAATATTTTGAGTTCAATGTTATGAATTTATACTAAATATACGTAATATGTGATAAATTTATATTTGAGAAAAATATAATTATATGCATCGTATATATCCATAATGTAAAATTAGAAATATAAACATTGATTGAAATAAAAAATTGAAATTAAATAATGCACTTGAAAACTTTATTTAGCTTGAGGACTCTAATTCATTTCTCTTAAAATTTACTCCATATTAACGATAATATGACATACTTGATGTGTTGGTAGATACTTTTAATGTATTAAATTCAGAATATTTATTTGAATAAATAATCACACTTTTTTTCAAATCTATTATATGAAAATTTTATGATAATAATATTACAGAGGGAAAAAAAAGAATTAATATTGTTGATAAGTTAATCTAAGTAGGTGCTAGTTGTAATATTAGTATAACCTCAGGGGGATTTTTGATAATTTTTGAAACCGTAGGGGGTTTCTCGTAAATTAACCTAAACTCGGGGTGGTCCGTGTAAATCACCCTTTTTTTTTGGGTGATGGGATAGTACACTAAAGAAAATGACATTTGTTCAGAAATGGACATACTGTAGGTTTGTGTTAAACCACCTAGTTGTCCAACAAATGCACAACCTCTGGATTGTGTTTCTATTCAACCTTAAGTAATTAACAAAATCTTCATCAAACACGTTGATTATGTCGTTCAAATGAGAAACTTATTTGGGGATTTTATCAATTATACAATATCATTTCCATCTCCTATTGGCTATGTATTCATTAGGTTCAAAGAAACAATTAAGTTAAAGGAAACAAGTGAAACTATGACAAATTCTTATAACATGGTTTCAAGAGGGACAACCAACTCTTTAATATTAGCCCCATCACCCATCTGTATTTTAGAGACATTCAAATTGTAAAAAACAAATGAATAATGAACCACATTACAATTACATACAAACTAACTGTATTTTAGAATAAACACTACACGTACAATAAATCCCAAAAACTAATAACTTCATGCAATGAAGTCCTAATTTCAACAAACTACCTTGACAAGCAATCACAAAATCGAAAACAATACAAAAGCACAAATTCAATGTTCAGGCACAATATTAACTCAATGTAAAACAACCGCACATAATAAATATTTTCACTTATAACTACAACATCATTTAATACAGAAACTATATGAAGAGTAAATTCTATTTAGTACTCAAAGAAATATATCATTCTTAACTGTAAATAATCAAAAAGACTTGAAAGAATCCATTCAAGAACACATAATATATACATATATATATATATATATGATAAACCTTACTTGCAGTTGTTGGGAAAAGGGTGTTACACAAGCAAATTATTGATGGTGTTCGCGTTCTCACAAAATACATGTTGTAGATTTTTTTTTAAAAAAAAGAGGAAATGTTTTTAAATTTTCTGAATTACATAATAACATAACAAAATGGCTCTAACCTTAATCGCAAAAGATGTTGACTTTTGGAATAACAAGATAATTCAACTACAAATCACGAATCAAATGGGGTCTAGGTCTCCTATAGATCTGTTAATGTTTTCTCTAATATTCAAAAGAAGAAGATGCTTTTATTTTGGAAACAAGAAATCTTGGGATGTCATACCAAGTTTGTCGAGAGAGCGGAAGTGTTCTAAGTATGAATATTGAAAAGCGTAATTTTTTTTCGTTTGAATTGATGTCTAGGGATTTCAATGGCAGAAACTATAAATATAATGAATAAGAGAACATTAAGGTCAAAAAAAATAACTCCAATTGGTTCAATTGAAATAGGGCATATTGGCCCATCCGATGGTGGGGGGGGGGGGGGGAGGGTTTCCCCCCTTGGCTGCAATTTATGGGGTGGCATCACCAACGACGGCTACATCCACAAGTTTTAAGCAAAGTCACTAGACCCACAGAACTTCACTTCGATGGGGGCGCGAGTGTCGAACCATGAAGGGCGGCTTCTGCAAGTTTGTTTCTCCATTGCTAATAGCTGCAAGTGGTGTGAAGAATTGAGGTTTACCCTTATTGATAGCTTTGGCAGCAGTTGGTAGAGACTATTGAACATCTTTTTCCACTAAGCGAGGGCGCCCAGCAAGTATGAGATTACTTTGCCCATGGTTTTAACCTCCAACTTCCTTCTCTGGATAGTTTCACCTCAATAATGCTCTTTTGGAAGGCTTATTAGGGGGGGGGGGGGGTGGTGCCACTACGTATGAGTGTTAGTCCCTTTGGTAATATTTTGGTTTCTATGACTAGAAAGGAACGACTACAAACACCGCGGAAAGAGGTTCTCGGCATAGCAGGTGATACACAAAGTACAACTTCATATTGCATTTTTAACTACATTAGTGCCATCATTAGGCAGTTGATAGAGGGGAGACTGGACTGCAACAGCTAAACTTCAGGCTACTGTAAAGATCACAACGCAGCATCATTTCAGCCTAGTACGATGGATTTAGCCATTGGCACCTTGGTGCAAACTTAACACTGACGGGGTTACTAGAGGTAATCTAAGGGTTGCAAGGGGCTAGTGCAGTCCTTAGTTTGACCGATGGGAGTGTGGCTTGGAAACTAGCTCGTTTCTTAGGAGTTAGCACGGATGTTAAGGCAGAGCTTGTCGCCATCTAGGCTAGGATTGAGAAATGCGCAGCTGAAGGGAGGGAATATGTGTGGGTCGAGATTGTGACGGCCCGATAAACCTTATTATTTATGAATTATGTGGCAAGTATTATTTAACTTATTATTTGATGAAAAGGATTTCAAAAGATAGATATGATACATGCATTTTAAAAATATGATCATTTCTCTATTAGTAGTGAAATTTTAAACTTATAAATTTATTATTAATTTCAAACATCATTATTTCTTGTTATTTTATTTTTCCACCAATATAATATATTGTTGTTATTTTTATTATTGGAATGTAATTTTAATTTGATATTTAAGTTTTGAGAAATATAGAAATACTTGTTTTCACCTTAGAAAATATACATCTATTAGATTTACTTATTCATTTAACATTTCTAAACTTATTACATTAGTTTATGTGTATATATATAACCAATATATATATATAAGGATATATTTAATTAGTTAAATACTTATCTTTGGACACACACACGTACATATATATATCTATATATTATTACTAGTAGACTATATATATATATATATAGCTACCTATATACAGACACACACGTTTACATATATATATATATATATATATATCTATTTCATTAGCTAACTACTTATAGTTATACATATACACACACCCATCCATATATACACTAGTGGTAAATTATCTATCTACATATATACACACACATCCATATATATATTAGTGGTAAATTATATCTCTACATACACACACACATCCATATATCACCTAGTGGTGATTTCTATATCTACATATCCACACACACATCCACAAATATAGACTAGTGGTGATTTATATATCTATATATACACCTACATGTCCACATACATAAATATATATATATATATACTATGTTATTAATATAGGGATGTGTACATATAAATAATCATATAGAATAAATGGTTTATATATTTATTTTATTATAATATTAGCTATATCTTCTTTTCTCTTCTATAAATAGATCCCAACTCCATCCCCATTTTGATCTCAAAATCCCGCCTAAAAACACACCCCCACTTTCACTCTACTTTTAGTACACGAAACACTTCCTATTTATAGCCTATCTTCCACCCCCCCACACACACAGACATATATATATATATATACAAACCCTTCTATTTTCACCCATATATACCTATTAGCCTTCCATATAGCCCTTTATATACCCTCTTTTGTCCCTAAAAATATTTGAAAGGTAGAATTATTACCTTTCTCATAAGTAGTTTAGGCAAAATAGTCTTACATTATTTTCATAAACAAGGCTTTAATTTGGGTTTACCAAAATAATGGTCAAATACTAAGTGATTGTCTATGTTCACATTTTACGCTTTTGTGCCTCAAATTATTTGCTATACATGTTAATATCATGATAATTATTTTCATGTTATTATGCTTTCATAAAGGTACATGCATGAACATAGTATGTTTATTTATGCTTTGATAAAAATATGTGTTATGAGAAATTATTTCCCAATTATGTGTTTTCATGTTATTATGCTTTCATAAAAGTACATGCATGAACATGGTATGTTTATTTATGCTTTGATAAAATATATGTGTGATGAGAAATTATTTCTCAATTATGTGTTGGGCTTGAAATATTGTGGAATGGATATAGTTGAGTTCCGCCGGGACATTCTATTGGAGATGTCGGTATTAAGTGTTCCAGCCCCCTATCTCCTAATCCCTCCTCATATGGACGGAGTGTTCAATATGAGAGTGGGTCATAGGCTTCGGCATATTCCCACTTTATGACCACTGGTGTGACTCAGTTGGGATTGGTGGAATCGCGGAGTGACTCGGTTGGAATATTGATTGTTTGATCGTGGTGGGAGTTATAAGGTATTACGTCACTGTATGTGATGAACAGGGAGTATTATATGATTTTACATATTTATGTGCAATTTTCACACACTTGCACCTTATGTGATTGTGTAATAGTTCTATTCAACATGTTTGTTCACTGTGTTTCACATGCCTATTTTAGGTCAACTTGAACCAGATCATCAGGAGAGCGGAACTAAGGAGTACTATGAAGTTTTTACTTAGACTTGATAGGGATTAATTATGATGTACCATGAAAGCCATCATATTTTGTACTAAACGTGTTATTTATGAACCTTAATATAGTATTGTATATTTTTCCGAGTCGTGACAGAGATAGATTCCCTTATAGTTTTTACAACTTCTCCAGTAACCGAGATAGTGTGCTTGGAAATTCCTACACACCAAAGTGCATATTAACTTGCTTTTACGACAATGTCAGGCATGGATAACTCACATCCACTGGGAAGGGAACGCGCTCGTGGATGGATTGGCAAATTGGGCATGCAAGACAGGGCTACAACGGTCACTACAACAAAAATCTTTTTTTCCAATACAAAAATGTGCCCTAATATATACTTTTTTGAGGCATTTATACTTTTTGGGGCAGATAAAATATATGTCGCATAATTGCGTGTCGCAATAAATCATGAGACACATATTAATTGTCCCTAAAATATTTATTTGTTAGGACACTTATTTGTATCCCAATAATATATTTTTCAGGCACATTAATAATACCCATTATTCTGCCGAAATTCTATTATTTTTTATTAAAATAAAATTCCAATTTCCAAACCTAAGAATCGAACTCAGGACCTCCACTTCTTCCTCATGCGTGCTCAACCAAATTTAATCCATATTTTGCAATCAGTAGAAGTTAAACTCTCGCCTCTTGGTTGGCAAACTAGTCTCTTTCCGATGGACTAAAATCACTTTGTTGTCATAATTTCTCTTTTTCTATAGTTAACATATATGTTTGAAATTACCACTTTAATAATTTATGAAATATCATTACATTATTATTTACCTCTTAGTTGCATTAAACTTAAGGTGAAATTATCAAATCATTTATTTTAATATAGTATAATTTATAACGCATCGTTGCACTCTTTTCTGATTTGAAGAAGTAGTAGTAGTAGTAGTAGTAGTAGTAGTAATAATAATAATAAGGTTTATATAAACATTTTCCCAATTCTATATGCATATATATATATATATATTTATGTTTTTACATAAATATTATATATGTAGCATACAATAATTAAAATAATAATAAGGTTAATATAAATAT
Organism: Petrea volubilis; assembly: GCA_026212405.1. NCBI lineage: Eukaryota > Viridiplantae > Streptophyta > Magnoliopsida > Lamiales > Verbenaceae > Petrea > Petrea volubilis. The sequence goes on along the minus strand of CM047885.1, from coordinate 17,361,738 downwards.
TACTCCAACTATATATATCTATATACACAAACATTGTATATATATAGCATACACAAACATTATATAATATTTTTTAATTTTTTTTAAATTTTCGGTAGAATTGTACGCCGAAATTTTTCCGAACTTTGAAAAATTAAGATTATTTTTTTTTAATTTTTTTCTACGAAAATTTAAAATTTAACATTTTTTTAATTTTTTTAAATTTTCGATAAAAATTTAGCCCAAATTCCGCCGAAAATTGAAAATTTAATTTTTTTATTTTTTTAAAATTTTTGGTCGAATATTCGGCCAAACTAATATTATATATATGGGACTTCTAAGTGCCTCAATAAACTTAATTATTAGGGTTAATTAATAAGTATCCCAAAATAATACTTTCATGATACTTATGAAAATGTATCCCAAAACACAGTTACATATATGCTACTTTTAAGTGCCTCAATAAACTTAGTTAATAGGATTAATTAATAAGTGTCCCAAAATAATATTTTTATGACACTTATAAATATGTATCCCAAAAGTAAATACATATATGGCACTTTTAAGTACCTTAATAAAGTTAGTAAATATGATTAATTGATAAGTGTCTCCAAATAATAATTTTATGACACTTATAAAATGTATCCCAAAAAAATTATCCTATAATTACTATTTTGTTGTAGTGGGTATTTGAGGAAGCATAACTACCTAGATTATTGAGAGGCATGGGGAGATTGGATCGGGCTGGCTTACCTTATGTTAGGCATGATAGGAAAGTGCTGTAATAAGTTTACAGATATACTCATCATTGGGTTTTGCATTGATAGGGCCTAGTCTTAAATGGTGTAATCCCTTTTTTTCAAGATCTCTGTATTCAACCTTTGATTATATATAAGAATGGGGGGAAGGGTGGTGGGGGGAGACCCTATAGCTAACCCCACAACACAGTGCCAGTTATAAAAAAAAACTCCAATTACAACACCAGATAATTTAACCACCCCAATTTTGATGGTTAGATTGAATGGGGATAATTGCCCTAGCAGTGGCCCCCCGTAAAAACGTTGAGCCAAGTAACTTTTAAAGTAAACATCTATTAACGGGCAGAAGGTTTGCACAAACAAGCGTTTGACTGCCAATGGAGACATCTGCCTAAAACTTCCTAAAACTTAAGATTCCATATCACCTACTTATCGGCATGACAAGATCTCCATCACTATTAAAGAAGAAAAAAGGTGAATAAAATGATGTCCTCATCTTTGTTCAATTGGATTTTCAGATTAATTAGAGAAAATGTTGAATTCCCTCTTTCTCGGTCAAAATATTTAACGCCATTTTTTCCAGCCCTCTTCTATGGCTTAGATTTACTGTTTGATCGTTTTTTGGTTCTTTTCTGATTAGGTTATCAATATTTGGTTTATTTGATGATGTTTTCATAGATATATTTTATCAGTAATCTACATATATTTGCATTTGTTCTTTCTTCTTACTTTCATCTTCAATTTCTTATTTCTTGATTTGATTTTTGAATTTTGAATTTTGGTTTCGTTTTAACGTTTTGCATTGAATTCAGGGGATTCGTTGGATTCCAATGGCCTTCTAAATTGATGAATTCTATTACTTAGTTTCTATATTTATATGACACTTTATTTGATTTTTTTTAATACATTCAGTGGTATGTTTAGTATTTAAATTGTCATAATTGTATTTTAATAACTTATTTATTATACAAACTGATTATATTTTAATAATATACTTATTATTAGTTTTTATATTATTGTATTTTTTGTGATTATTTTTGACGTGGCCGAATCCGCTTTGGCCACGCGTGCGCCAACTCAGCTTCAACATCGACTCCAGCTCAGCGCAAGCCGCCAACCTCAGTTTGCCACATGTATGGCCTAGTCCGATCAGGGTCTAGTTTCTGTCATGTCGGTCTAGTCCGATCATAATTCATCATGTCTCCTCGGATTATTGACTTCCTCGGGGCCACGACGTCCTCGATGAAGATCCCATTCCATCCTCGAAGTCATCACATTAACAACCGTCTCCGTCAACAGGTGCACCCGAAGCGCCCATAGCGCGTGACAAGGAATACTCCTGTAATTAACAATAGGGCTAGGCCAGTCTAACCCTAGTCCGGCCCACCCATTCCCAATTATTATAAATAGTGTAACGACACTGTTCATTAGGATATACTTTTTAATCCACTATTATGCCATTATTACCTTCCTACTTTCTACTCGAATACTGACTTGAGTGTCGGAAGGTCTTCGTCGGAGACACTTCCGGCTAGCCTCACGTGTGCTCCATCCTTGCAGGATAGGACCCGACCAGCTTTCATCTCTCTTACTCGGACTTTGGGACCAGACCTGGATGTTCACACTCGGACTATATCTCTGATCGGAGTGATGTGTACAGCGAACCAAATCCGACCACATCAATTTTATTCTTTATATTCTTTATTTATTTGTTTGACATTTGTTTATTATTTCAGCTTTCATGTTTGACTTTTTTATTTAATAGAGGAGCTTTAATTTGTTGGTTTCTAATATTCCAATTTTCAGTATTTTTGATTATATATATGTGAGAGTATATATGTATTTATTAATTCAAGCTATTTTTTGAAAAAAAGAAATTATGTATGCTTTCATTGACTAAGGTTAGTTTAATCACTCTATATTAGTTTACGTGAAAATAAAATATGGAGATGACATGTGTCATGATAAATTCACTTAATTATTAATATTTTTTTGTGATGAGTAAACATAAATTAAGTTTTCAAATATATGTCCAATATCATTTTTTTAGCTTTATATATATATATATATATATTACAATTTTTGGTTTTGTTAAGTGCTTAACATATATTGCATTTTCTCTCTTCTTTTTTGCTTTTTCATTTTCTAAACAATTTGGAGGGAAATTCTTCTTCGGCAAGAATTTCACTAATCTTAAATTAGTATCATTGGAATTAAAGCTTTTCTTTTTTTTTTTCTTCCTACAACTATTATGTATTTGTTTTTCTTTTCACTTCATTTTTTTTTATATTTTTTTTGTTGAAGCTTTATTATTTGGAAAGCGAACTTATTTTTTATATGTTCTTTTTAATATTTGGTAGTTTATCTCACCATGATTTAATTTTCTACGAAACGGATTCTTAAAAATTTATTTTTATGTGTTTACTATTGTTATAATGAAATCTATAATTTTATCTTTTATTTGCATTCTTTTAATAAAATGGAACATTTTTATTTTAAAATAGTTTATATGAAAATTTCTTCCTTGGTGTAAATTGTACAATCAAGTTAGTACCATTTACATGAGCTTTCCCTTTCATAAACAATGGGCTATGATCATGTACCGGTGTCATTGATTAAGTCTCATTGTTTTTTTTTTTTTTTTTTTTTTTTTTTTTGGATCTTTCTTCCAATCTTTCTATATTTTTTTTTGAATTTCTAAAATACATATTATTTTTAAAAAAAAATTATAACAAAAGAATATAATAAACTTTGTACAATATATATCAAGATATTCAAATAATATTATAGTTCTTTTTCTATCAACACCGTACGTCGCATATGTGTAATTTGAAACACAATCCATCACTGCAACTCTAAAAATACCACCTAGTTTAATATCCACCACCTAGCTACATACAAGTCATTCTCATGATCTGTGACCAATGCTGACAAATGATCAGTAACAATGCAACGGATCTACTAAACTACAAGTCATAATTCACATTTAGATTCATCCACTTTGTGCAGAAGCTACAAAGCTACATAGATTTGTGCTCTTTTGTGATTATCAATGCATGATTGCCCACAGGAAAAAGTAATTGAAAAAGCTGTTAACAATTTGAGGTAGGAGCTGGACCAACTATTGTTAGTGCACGTGGTTCGGGATTTAAGTCACTAAAATATATTCTCGTATTTTGATACGTGTATATATGGATCTTCACGACGCTCGTTCCGAATTTAATTACCCGATGGGATATCAGACAAGGAAAGTCCACGTGGACCTAAAAGAAATTGAGGTAGGAGGAACTTCACTTTCAACAGGTTGTTGTAATGTGGAACAGTTGAAGCAGAGAAAGGGTTAAAAATGGACAGCGCATTTTGGTACAATTGTTAATAATGGTGGGCTGACCCAACAAACCAACTAGAGATTGGCACAACTCTATAAAAGTTTGTGGTCCCTTTATTGGACTTTTACTTTGCACATAAACAAAACAAATCATGTTAGTGCACTCTTTCTAACTGTTTTCGTTTGTTATTATTCTTGTGTTGTTTAGGTCTTGTCTATTTTTTGGGGCCAGATAATATGTTTTTTTTTTTCTTTAAAAAGAAATTATACAGCATATGACTGCGACGCTACTCACTAGTGTAATATCTTGAATTTGTACTCGATCTATAGTACCAAGATATATATATATGTATATATATTGTTATTATTAAATAAAAGAACTAAATTATATGTGAAAACCATTATTAATGTGACACTTATCTCATTGATGATGCATACTAAGTAAATTTCAAAAATAATTATTTAATAATGACAAAGAATATTAGGTTGATTGACTCGTATTTAATGACAATGTAGTGCTAATTAATTAAATTATCACGACGATTTATGACAATATATTTCATTCAAGAAAGAAAATAAGAGACAATCAGTTGATCATATAGAAAAATTCATCAGTTATATATACATATATATATATTTCGTGTAAAAAAAAATTGTTCTTCCGCTAAACAAATTTTAACAGTGTTAATATTGACGAAACTTGTCTCTAATTTGGCAATATTTACAATTTTTAACACCTGTAATATGACAACTAAAATTTTATCACAAATCATAGTGACAAATTTTATCTTGTCACTAAATTGTTATAACCGGAGTATCATTGTTTATAAATAATGACAACTTAAGTAGTAGATTTTATTACCTTTTCACCATTTTGTGACAAAAAAAAATATATATTGTCAAAAAATAAATATAGTTAGTGAGAAAATAAAAGGTGTTGTCAATGTGCACCATTAATAACAACTTTTACATAATTCGTCTTATTTTGTATCACTAAAATTAATTTTCTTGTAGAAATTATGTTATTATATAAAATTTGTCACTGACTTGTAATGGCTAGAATTTTTGTTTTATCTTAATCATAATTAACGTTAATTAAATGAGGAATGCACTTATATGTGTTATGACTATTGATAATTAGTAATACGTGTATAATGACAGTTAAACTTATATTAGAAATAATATTCACAATTTTTATGTCTTTATATTGCATTATATGGGCATTGTGAAATTGTCGTAAAAACCCAATAATAACAACTTAAAATCTAGTTCCGATCCTCTATTATACAATCATACTACATTTTCTATTACGCTCATCAATACACGCCACATATTGGTGAGCGGTTGAGATAAGGAAAGAAGGTCTTTATATTTTTTTTCCATATGAGAAAAATTCTTTTTTCTTATCTCAATCGCTCACCAATACACGTGGCGTATATTGATGAGTGTAATAAAAAATTTAGCACTATTATGTAATAGAGTATCCGAACTGCTTAAAAACTTTTATGACAGTCAAACGTCTCTATCAAGTTGCACAGTTGGAAATGTGATGTCTATTATTACTTAATATACAACATTTTGCAAAAACGATTAGGTTTCATTAATTTTTCATCTTCGATAAAAAAATTCTCTTATCAAATTTGTCATATTGTTGTAAGATTTACGTATCTCTAAATGTCGATAAGGATTATTCAGACACATTTTTTTTTAATGATTAAACTAATAAAAGTTATAATTAATATTGTAACAAAAATAGAATTTTTCATTTTAGATTATATCTTTCTTTCTTTTTTTTTGAAATTGTGAATTATATCTAGTTAGTGATCATTTTCATATTATCACCTAATATATATACTATCATTGATTATTTTTCCTATCCTGGTTCTACCAATTGAACAATATATTCTAAAATAAAGAAAAAAATACGTAAAAAATTGAAATAGTTGTAAATCAAATCACAAACTACAAAACTACTAAGTACAGACCTTTTTTCTTTTAATCCAAACATTCAATCTTTGCAACATATCAATGCATTAGCAACATAAAGCTTCATTGCATTATCATATTTGTCAATAATTCACTAATAAAGGTTGACTCAAAGGCAACTATAGAAATTGGAATAATTAAAACATCTCTTGCCAACTAAGCGAGTTCCAGATGCATGAATTGGTGAGCTTTACAATAAGCAAGCAAGGACATCATTTTTACAAAGCCTATCAAACTTTGTTTGTTACAAACAATGCTCCATTTGAGTTTTTGAGGGATAGTATCTAAACTTGTAAATGAATCAAACTCCCACATCATCATAAATAAAATATTTCAACTAAAAAGTCAAATAAATACAAAGTATATTGAACATTACATAATGAAATGTAAGAATAAAACTTAATAATGCAATACTTACTTTCAATACATGAAGACGTCCACCAATAATAGTAGGAGAAGGAATATCATCAAATGCACTACGGTAACAAGAAAATGAACATCAACTAGAAGACGGCTTAGTAGCATTGCACACATATTCATCTGAAGATAACTTCATAATATGCACCTGTAACCCAGATCCGTTACCTAGTTGAATTCACAATGTTCCCAGTAGGTTCTGATACTCCATTATTAGACCCTGATCGTAGGGAAGGAGAGTTGTTTCCACAATACAAGTGTTTCAAGTAAATTGAGTTTATTTCTTTATAGCACAATGTTGTATAGTTTTTTGCCGTATCACTAGAGAACAAAATTCTCGTGTAGATTACGATCGCTAGATTGATGAGAGAGAGGGAGAGGGCGAAGGGGGGAAGAGAGAGAGACACACACAAAGTTTATCTAACTGACTTACGTCTTAATTATGAATGGGAGGGGGGGGGAGTTCTATAAATACTCAAACTCCCTCAATTCTCTTTTCAAATCAAATAGTTACTCTCTCCAAAAGAAGAGTAGTTATCTTATGTTGGGTTGGGTCAACCCTTTCTGGGTGACCTATGTTAAGACCCATTTTTCAAAATCTTACACCTACACATGAGGGCTATACACAATATTATATTGCCATAAGATATGCTCATTCCTTTTATACAAACAAATGAATTGTGTGACCAGCGAATATTTTACGAGAGCTCAATGTCATATACCGATGAAGGATATACAATAAGCCAATATAAATTATATGTATTTCGAAAAGCATGAGGACGTATCCACTCGCTACAGCTTAGACTTCTATCTATTGTACCAATAAAAGTATCTCTGATCCCTCATACCAAAGCACACTTAACAAAATAACATGACATGTACTCTCAGTTATGTCCCAAACCTCTATGTTTGATACAATTGCCTAACCAGTAGAATACATATAGAGTGCAATCAATTGATAGTCTTCATTTCACTCTGGAATCTCTTGACCTTAAAATAGCGACTTTCTTAAACATATCCCGCACAACCGAATCAATCATGGCTTATTGGAATCATACTAATGTAGCAATGCTATATTAGAATATTGAGAAACAGTTGAAAGTCATAAGGGTTATGAATGAGGTTTTAGAAACCTCTAGGCCTCGCACAATGAGGAAGTAGGGATTTATTCACATGCGATATAAAATATAGGCTATGGTACTTTCTTTTTATTTGGAAGAGTACGTTCTTAGTTTACATGATGCACCATACATATCTTTGTCCCATTGTACCTCTTCTTCTTCTATCCTTAACATATCACCAACTACAAGAGAAACTCATATCTAGCCAAAGGACAAGTTTAATGGATAGTGGGATCCATTACAACCACTTTATTCCTTAATAGTGATCTCATTTTGATAAATCAGCATAGGCGACATTTTCATGATTTCATATGCACTAAATCATATACTTGTCCCATCTCTGCATGCTACCCAATGTCAGAGGTGAGTGGTCGTGTGAGATAGCCAATCTTGGCTCGTCCATCACACTTAAACATCGAATCCATACATATCATTTCAATGTTAAAAGTTTATGGACTTATCTCGATGAACGCGGATCAGTTCAAAGAGATAGTACTCAACGCAAACTTAGACATCAATATGACCGAACAAATACATCTTCAGATTGTAGTTGAGTAGTAATACAACCACCATGAAAGGAAAAAATTAGTATAATCTAACTTTAAGATCATAACAAAATTTGCATGATATCTTTCACAAACTCTTTTGTGTCCATGTATTTTGTCTTAAATATAAAGATACCTTACTATATAAACAAGCGTTGATCATTTATTTGAAAATTCACATTTGTAACTCCCACTTAACTTGCTTACTTAAATAAATACTCTAATTGAAATACTTGTACTACAAAATCAACTATCACGGGTTACAACAGTGCATATGTTAGCTAGTCACTAATCTCAAATTTAGTAGCCTTTATGACACTATAAACCTTAAGTTTGATTTAAAATAATTCAAACCATCTTATTATTGGTCTCAATATTTTCATCACACATGGAAAATATCTCTTGACAATACAATATGTCACAGTACGTCATAGGTATCCAACCATATAGAATTACTTCCATGTTAAATTGCTACCTACTCACCAAACCAATAATATAAAATAAATTAAAGAATGTAAGGTCCATTTTATTTTAACATAATCACAATTGATATTCTAGACATTCATTCTTTTGTAGAGCAGTTTTTGGACAAACATTTGATCCTAGAAGTTCTCTTTTTGCACTTTGTTTGGTTGGATGAAAATTGGTGGAGGTGGAATGGAAGGGAAGAACTTGGAAGGAAAAATTAAAAACAAAAAATCTAGCATGTGATCTCCTAAATTTTTTTTTCCTCCAAAAGTGGAAAGAAAGTGGAAGAAAAAGATTGTGATTATCACCATTAAGCAAAATTTTTCAAAATTGCCCATTGTTTTTCGCGTGTTGTATGTAGATTTTTTCTTGTCTTCTCTCCTATTCACTAATAACAACTTTCATGTATTTATTTATGCTAAAAGGCAAATATTACATGTTTATTTATTTATTTCTAGTAACAACTATGATTTATTTATTTATCAAGGACTCTTTTGTTTTGGTGGATTGGGGTGAGGTTGGTTAAATATGGGTTTAGATATTGGGTTTTACAAAGGTAGTTGGGCTCCCATTTTTATTGTCACAATTGAGTCCACGGATGGAATGTGAGTAGTATTGATGACATTGTTTGGTTGTGGGATTCAGGTTGGAGTATAAGAGAATTATAAATATGTTCTCCAATTCAAGATTTAAATATTAGTAAAACTGCAATAACCTACTCATTCGCCCACGAACAACACATAAAAAAGTCTTCAACCTGCTAAAGAAGGAGTTCAAGTTGAATGAAGCAAGAGTTATTTTGTCAAACTCCAAAATATATAGAAGCTTAAATTAGAATATAATTGTCCACGGGTATGCTAACATCTTATAGTTTCCAATTAATTACATGAACATTTACCTTATTGCTTGGTTTATCCAAAAATGACTTCAACGAATTGGAATCCTCTTGCAGCTTCATGTCACGATCGATTTTCGAAGAGAAGACGGGCGGTGCAGTCTTAGAAGATGCTTTTGTAGTCGATAACTAAAGGGGATGCTGAGATTATTTTTTTCGAGTAGAACAAGGTTGATGAGATTGTGCTCAACCCCTAGATTTGAGTTCATGAAGCGGCGTAAGTAATTTTAATGAGAGAGTGAAGAGCCCACAAAGGATGGGAGTTAAGGGACTAATATTTTGAGACGGTAAGATTGAAATTTTTGAACGGTGTAGTAAGGATAATTTAGTAAATGCACATATGATATTAAGATGGAAGACTTAACTCCCTTATAACAATCCCCCCCCCCCCTCCCCGCCCCACACACCCATGATATTCACATCTCTACACATATTGATACGAATAATCAAACAAGGTAGATTAAAGGGACTTATCTTTGTATTACAATGGATTACATAAAATCAAATGAGCTAATAATTTATTTATGGTGGATAGCAAATATCACGTATTTATGTTTTATATTACATTAAATATATATTCATATATTTATTTATTTTCATTAATTTCTTCACAACATATTTATATTTATAATTATATAAGCATATAGTTGTCATCTGACACAATGTAAATATATATTTCATTATATTTTTTTTTTTTGTCTCAATGAATTGTCTTTTGCCACAAAAATCATTTTTTTCCTTAGATTTTTACATCCAAACAAACGGGAGAAAATAGTTACGTTCCCATTTTCCTTCCATCTATTTTCCTCTCATCCAAACATGCATGTAGAAAATTAAAATCCATCCATTTTCGTTCCTCTCTATTTTCTTTCCCTTGGCAAAAATAGCGTTAATGAAAGGAGTATCGATGAACAGATAATTCAACTCATAATAAATTACTCTAAACTTTCCCAAACGAGGACTTCTCGATACAAAACAAAATGTCATTCAAAATAACCCACATGATTATGCAATTAACCTCATTTAAATTATCCATTCAAGCTCATGACAGAACCTTTTAGATATTCACAAATAGACATCCTCTCTTAACATAGGAAGACATGTGAGGCAATATCAATGCATTATATTTCACTTTTTGTAGTACTAAATTGACAATGTCACTAAGTTGACAAACTCAGTCACTTTTAGCATTTTCTCTAGATTCTTAGATTGGGAATTTCATGCCAAGTATTTCACTAGGAAATAGAAGGAGTCAATTTTATGTGATCCTAACTTAAAAATTGCTATCAAGCGAAGAAAAATGAAAATAACCACGACCAACAAGTGCTTACACTAAGTACAACATTTTGAAAGCAAGTGAATTTTGTACCACTCGATCAACTTTATTATATATTAAGTAGGTAAATCCTATACCACTTGATGAACTTCATTAGAAATTAAGAATACACTAGTTCAAAAAATCTCTTGCCTGACAAATACAATCAAGACAACAGCTTTAGAGTATTTAATGCACTTCTATTGCTTTAGCAAATCTTCTTAGTTCTTATAAGAACTCTACAACAGAACATCACGTTATGAAGCAAACTCATTTTCTGAAGATACCAACAAAAAAACTCAATATGAAAAGCCTGCCCATCACATGCTAAGTGTAATACCCCATCCCATATTGGGAACCTAAAGAAAAATTGAACGTCTTATAAGCTTTGGTTGAAGAACTCAAGAATGTCTATTGAATATTTTGTTTGGGCAAGTTGTTCATGGCCCAATTTAAGAGTGCACTCGGTGGCCTCAAAGACAACTCTCACATCCAACAGGCTCATGGGCCCAGGGCGTGACAAATGGTATTAGAATACTGGAGATAAGTGCTATGTGGGGCAAAATATGACGCACATGGGGGCCAGCTCTTGAACTTGATAGGACAAAGTACTACACGTGCGGGAGCTACCTCTAGAATCACAATGCTTGGCTGTCGATCCTAAAAAATGTCACGCCACTACGAGGATGTCACGTTCTAAATGAGGGATGATTATAATACCCCATCCTACATCAGGAACGTAAGGAAAAATTGAACACCTTATAAGTTTTAGCTAAAGAACTCAGGAGCGTCCATTGAATATCCCTTTTGGGAAAGTTGTTAATTGCCCAGTTTAACAGTGCACTTAGTGGGTTTGGAGCAACTCTTACGTCCAACGAGCTCGTAAGCCTACCTGGGCGTGACTCTAAGGTTTGGCATATTTATAGAATGGGACCAAATTATATACATTTCTAAATTACTTAAAAGCAAATGCATTGGTCTTAACTTAAACTAACCTGAATGTAAACAAATATTTCTCCCAGTCAAGTTGGGACTCAATGTGTGTCCCTCACATGTCAAGTAGTTTAACCTATGGGTCCATCTCATCAGTCTCCAGCGCATTAAACTCCCTCTCATAAATACAATCCTTGGTCATAAATGCTCAATATATGCATTAAATGCAAAGTTCAAGCCCCATTAATGAGAGGTAAGGTCAGCCGCCATTTGGGAGACCAAAAGTGACAAAAAAGAAAAACTTGTACCCATATGCCTGGTCAGCTAACCAAATCCCATGTCCTTGGCCGTAAACTAACGTGAGAGTCGGAGAGCCTACGCCGGGATAAAATTGGCTAGTCTCATGTGCATTCCTCCTTCTTAGATAAGTGGACCACCAGGATTTAATCGAAGCGCATCAAACTCCGCCACGTGGTCAACCAAAATCCGACTGCATCATTTTGGTGCTAGAGGAGGGCCCTAATCTTGTCTAAGAGGTGATTCTTGAAGAAAAAGAGAGGAATAGTAAACACTCAATGAACCAATGTCTCCGAAATCCAATCGGAGAGGGTCAATTGCCATCTTCCTGAGTTTACTCAATAGGCTAGAGAAGAAACAACCCCATTGCCATCGATTGAGCCAAGGATGGGACCTTCTCATGTCCCACCACCGGTCCATGCAGCAGAAACTCAGCATGTGAAGCAAACGGTCATGCTCTCCATCAGTCGCGTAGGGTAAATGCTAATAAGATAAATACCCCTGTTGCTTCTCGCTGGAGTGAGCATCCTACTCCCTCACGGAGTCATTTTTTGAGGAGGGGAGCTGCCGACAAGCTTAAAAAAAGGAGGCGGCAGAGTCTGGAAACCATGGCCCCGATCGTGTCTAGCCCTGGCGCAATGCCATTAATGCCCCTTCCAAGTCTAGGATTGGCAGTCATCGTCAGCACCCACAATGGGAGAAAGAAGAAGAGGAGCTGACACATATGCACCGTCAAGTAAAGAAGCTCCATACCAAAATAGAGCGCCTTTCCCAGCATAGAGAAGGGAAGAAGGATTCTTGGGCGATCAACGCCCATTACATACCACCCTACAATCCCAAGTTGAAGACATCTCCCTTTGTTTTGGAGATCGTCGAATTGTGTTTGGCTCCTGACGAGTGCATACTTACCAGTCTATCCAAGTATGATGGCACCACAGATCCCATCGAGCACTTGACCCATTATGAGGACGTGGTCGGGGTACCACCCACAACTTGAATGTGTGGGCCCGTCTGTTCTCCACCACTTTGCGAGGGATTGCTCTGTCTTGGTTCAAAAAGTTGGAGCTACAATCCATTCTATCGTACGAAGAGTTGGCCAATCGGTTTCTTAACCATTTCACGATCAAGATATTCAACAAAATTATCACACAAGCATCTATACAAGATTATTCAGTTGGAGTAAGAAAACCTCCGGGCATTCATGGAGCGTTTCAAGAACAAGCTCTTCAAGGTAGAAGATGCTGGCATCGAGTACATGAGACATGTGCTTTACCAAGCATTAAAACATGAGGGCTGTGCAAAGGCCATCATCATGTAGGCCCCCGGGAGCATAGTCGGCATCCAACAACTTGCCTCAAAGTACATGGAGGTGGAGGAGCTTAACTTGATCAAGCACCTACCCAAGTCCGAGAATGAGAGAAGAGGCAAGTCGCGGGAGGAAAAATTGAGAGGCAAAGAGAAAAAGAGCCCTCGAGGGAGTACAAGGACTTTGCCACCCTCACGAAACACTAGCCAAGATATTCTCTCTCTTCGGCAGTCACGCATTTTCAGCGCCTAAGAGGATATCCGAAGGAAAGAGAGCGAATATAGAAGACTGCTACAACTTGCAAGATAAGACCGAGGCCTTAATTCGCGGCAGGAAGCTCAAGGAGTTTGTTAAAAAATTAGAGTATTTTGATTCTCGTGCACTGCGAGAGGTCGAGGTCTCCCAAAAGGCAAAGCTCACAAAAGAACCATGACTCCTCAAAAAAGGTTAGCAAGTGAGCAGTGAATGATAATCAACCCGCCTGAGGGCATGTTACACATAATTGCTGGAGGACCAGTGGGTGGGGACACTAAGTCCTCGAGGATGAGAGTGGGCAAGAAGCTCTAGTATGACCGGTTTGCCCTTAAGGACCCCGAAGGATCACAGCTGATCAATTTAATAAAGGCGCATGCTATAGAGTTCAACGAGAGCAACAGAATCCTCGTCCAGAATCCTAAACGATTGATTGAGAAGCCGAATTACCCAACTGCAAGTGGCCATGGATGTAACCCATTTCTTAATCACCAAGACATCGATAGATAACGGCAGCTTAGCAAATGTCCTATTTTATTCAACTTTGAAGAAGATGGACATGGGCAAACTAGACCTGGAGCAAGAGCGGATGCCGCTGATTGGCTTTGGGGGATCTCAAATCACCCTCTTTAGACAAATCAGGTTACCAAAGTCCCTTAGTAGGGAACTGGTAAGGAAGACTCTGATGGTGAACTATTTGGTGGTTGACTCCCCATTTGGTTACAACATGATCTGGGGCCACCAACGCTCGATATGTTTCGAGTGGTGGTGTTAACTTACCACCTCAAAATAAAGTTTCCCGCCGATGTCGGAGTCGAACAAGTTCAATGTGACGTTGTCGACGCATGGACTCGTTACTTAGTATCCCTAGAAATGAAGCCTAGGTCCAAAAAAAGGAAGTCCCCCGAAGTAGACTCAAACAGTGACTTTGGGGAGCCAGCAGGAATGTCCTCGAAATGTAGAAAGCTCGAAGAAAATAGAATCGAACCCACTGGTGAGTTTAAAACTATCAAGTTAGAATCAGGAAACCCCGAGAAGACAACCAAGATTGGATCACAGATGGAGTAGGCAAAGGAGATGATGCTCATCTAATTCCTCTATGAGAACTGGGATGTATTTGCATGGTAACCCTTAGATTTCCCAGGCATAAACCCCGAGGTAATTATGCATACACTGAGAGTGGACCTGACTTTCAAACCCATCAAACAAAAGAAGAGGGTCTTTAGTGCCGAGAGGAACAAAATAACAGAGGGAGAGGTGAACAAGCTACTGAAGGTAGGCAACATCGTGCCCATCCAGTACCCGAAATAGCTGTGCAATGTAGTGGTGGTTCGCTAGGTGCAAAATAAATGGAGGATGTGCAATGACTTCATAGATCTCAACAAAGGTTGCCCTATGGACCCGTACCTGCTCCCTCGAATCAATCAACTTGTTGATTCGACGGCGGATTATAAAATGATAAGCATGATGGACACCTATCAGGGTTATTACTAGATATCGATTGCCCGGGAGGACCACCCCAAGATCTTTTTCATGGCGAAAATGGGAGTTTACTGCATCCTGACCATGCCTTTTAGGCTTAAGATTGCCGCGGCAACATACCAAAGGTTAGTAAACTTTATTTTCAAAGAACTAATTGGGCACATTATTGAAGATGTGGACGACATGATCGTCAAGAGCGCCAAGGAAAAAGATCACCTGGAGCACCTGAGGAAGGTTTTCCAGGAGCTATGGGAATTTGGCCTCAAGCTCAACTCCTCGAAGTGCACATTTGGAGTTCTAGGGGGAAAATTCTTGGGTTATATGGTTAGCAAGAGGGGAATCGAGGTCAACCCCAAGAAAATCGAGGCGTTGCAGAAGATACGGATGCCCAAGTCAGTAAAAGATGTTCAAAAGTTATGCAGTTGGATTGTTTCCCTCAATAGATTCATTTCACGGTCAACAGATAGAAATCTCAAAGTCCCGGAGTTCAAATAGACTCCCGAATGTTAGCAGGCCATACAAGAGCCCAAAGAGCATTTATCAAAGCCTCCCTTACTGGCTAAGCCTAGCCCATGAGAAAAGATGTACTTGTACTACCCGTCCCTCAAGGCCATTAGCTCGGTGATCATGGCCATAACAGAGAGGAAGCACCACCCCGTGTAGTATCTCAGTAAAAGTTTACAAGTGGCTGAGCAAAATTACCTCAAAATTGAGAAATTTGCCCTAGCCTTACTGAGGTAATATTTCCAATCATATTTAATGGCAGTGCTTGCAGATTAGCCCCTCTGATAGGTCCTCTCAAAACTAGATATGTCGGGCAGATTGATCAAGTGGACAATAGAGCTGGGGGAGTTTGATATTTCTTATCAGTCGAGAATTGCCATTCAAGCACAAGTATTGGAAGATTTTCTCCTCTAAAGGGTAAGGCTACCTAAAGAAAACCCACCCACCACAACCCCATGGATCCTACATGTAGACGGCTCGTCTACCACCTAAGGGAGAGCAAGGATTTCTTTACGAAGCCCAGAAGGTGATATGGTGGAGTTTGCCATCAGGCTTAACTTCCTAATTAATAACAATGAAGCTAAGTATGAATCTGACTGTAAGAGGAGTTCGGCATTTGAGAGCTTTCACTAATTCCCAATTAGCATCCAGCCAAATCATCGGGATTTACAAATGCTGTAAAAAGGACCAAAGACCGAATTGTCACCTTTAAGGTGTTGGATTCTCCCTCGATTCAGAATGGAGCCACCAACACCCTCCTTATTCAACCCCTTGAATTAGGCTGGCAGGATAAGATCCGTGCTTTTTTGAGGAGGGAGAAAGGGCTAGTGGACCCAGTGCACGGGTGGAGATTAAGGAGGCAATGCTCGAGGTATGCCTTAGACGAAGAAGGAAGATTATTCCGCATGTCTTTCCTCTGACCTCCACTCAGATGCCTTGTTCCCTATGAAGCAGAAGAAGTTCTACAATCGATCCACGAGAGACGCTGCGGCAACCATGCAGGAGGAAGATCCCTTGCCAAGAAAATCATGAGAAATGGTTTTTATCGGCCCACGATATTGAAGGACGCATGCGATTATGCATGAAAATGCCCTACCTGCCAATTTCATGCCAATCTCATGTACGGAACCGAAGTGGTGACACCAGCTAAAATCTTACACAACACTGTCAGAGTTGCCCATTTCATCAAGCTCACAAGTGACAAAAATTGAGTCGTGCAACTGAACCTCCTTGAGGAAAGAAGAAAGGAACCTTGGTCGAATATTCAAATGTACCAAGCCTCTACGGCCCGAGCCTACAACAAAGGTGTGCGCCCCTGGAATTTTCAGCTAGGGGACTTCTGTCCTAAAGAAAGTTAAAGTATCCAAGCACGTGGGGAAATTAGACCCAAATTGGGATGGGCCTTGCAAAGTTGTAAAGGTCTCGAAAAACAACGCATATTGGCTCGAGAACATGGAAAGAAGGGAACCACCAAGATCATGGAACGCTTCCAACCTTAGAAACTTTTATGTGTAGAATGAGATAAGTTTTCTATACCCTCTATGTACTATTTTGCAAATTATGAATCTTATGCCTTGTAACATTAATATTATGAATCTTAAGTCTTTTTCAAACATGTTGATTAGGAGATTTCACTTTAAATTAATCAAGGTGTGCTGTGATACCTTTAGTATGCCTTCAAATAGTTGAGTGCTTGAAAATCCTTTAAATTAATGCGCTTAACAAATCGGGAGTATTCCCTCGAAATACTGTGGTGATTATTGTTAAAAACAAGTGTCAAATCGAGAGCGACTAATCTCAATACTTACAAAAATTCAGGAAAAACTGAAGATGATAAAGGAGGTATTAATTAATAAACTCGAGAGCATGGGATTATAAAGGGCACGAGTACCGAAGATTACAAGAGTTACAGGAATGTAAAACCTATCTAATCACTGACATTGATAGGACCCTCACCCTAGCTCTATCCATCATTGCCATCTTCACCTCTAGAGTTGCTTGGGGAACTCGGCCTGACCATTCGATCTTTCTAAGTTTTGGGATCGGGCCTAGACGACAGAGAAAGGTTCTCTTCCCCAGAAGATTCCCCATTGTGCACTCTTAGGGATACTAAGATCAAAGCGACGGAAGGTGAAATTGAACTCGTGGCCTAGAAAGTTAAATTCCTTGGACCTTTCACTCACCGGTAACTTCTCTTTGACCGGCCTCCCCTCGCGATCGAAGGAGAGCCCTATGGAGTCTTGATCGAAGTCTTCATCAAGATCCCCTTGAGTTTGAAGTTGGTTAAGGACAAGATCGACAGCCTCAGTAGAATCCCTGAAGCTCAGGCACGTTCGGATGTACTTGAATGCCTGGCTCATAAAGAATTTGGAAAAGGCATGCTTGATCCTCTTTCGACACATCCCGAGCAAGTTCCACTCAGCCCTTCTGAGGCCAGTTTTGACGCCCTCGTCATATCTATGATAAGCCTTGGCCTCAACCTCGACTCTCTTCTCATTGATCACTTTGAGGCGCTCTTCAGCGAAGTCACGATTGATTTTAGTGGCCTTGCACTACTCCCTCATATCCTCCCAAGCCTTTGCTATCTTCTTAACCTAGTTGTCCAAGTCCTTACATTTTTTCTCAAGCTCTGAGATGCAAGCCTTGGCGGCCTCGAGAAATACCTTATTCTCCTCCACTTGGGCCCAAAGGGAGTCGTTCGTTGAAGCAAGTTCCCCCGCGAGGACCTTAGTTTCCTCGAGGCATTTGGAAAGGTCTTCTGTGACTTGCTACCTCTTCTTCTTCTTCTCCTTCTCCTTCTGCGGCAACCTCTTGTATTAATCCTTTCCCTGATGAAAGATCCCGTCCCGGTGGAGAAAGTGGTACGAGAGAGGAAAAACCACCTGCAAAACGAAAACTTGGGAAAAGTTAGCAAAGAATCGATGGGATTCACTTTATAAACGAATTCAAGGATAGATCGAGAGGAACACTTACCCCAATCAACGCATTTGCTAGATTGGTCTCAAGTTCGACCAAAGAACACTTGAGCAGTGCTTGTTTATTAGACGATAGAGCCCACGAAGAAGTTGGAGGTTCATCTTTGTATCAATCTAGTTGCTCTCCAACCCCGTGATGCGAAAATTGGAGGTATGCCCCTGAAAGTTCACGAGGTTGCTTAGCCTCTCACCGCACAGTTGAGAAGCTCCTCCTCCTTCTTATCCGAATCCAAGGGCTCAGGGCTAGAGGCTTTCTTCCCCTTTCCCTTAGGGTCAACTTTCTATTTGTTTCCCTCCTTTCGAGGCATCCTTTTCAGCGGCCCTTTTTAGAGAGCCTTCTATTCTGCCCTTGAATGAAAACCCCAGGCGTGGCTTTATGAGGGACAGTAGGGGCAGAAGTTGGAGTTTGCTGCGTGGCCGTCGGAGTGATGGGAGAGGAAGTTGGCCGTGCACCCTCATGTTGCTCCCCTCGTTGTTTGTTTGGTGGAGGAGGCCCTAGGTGATGAACGCTGCAGTGTGACTAAGGGGGAAGTCTCGCCCATCCCCCCGGGGTGTTCAACGTGTGTCTCCTCGGCCGGGGAGACTCCGGTACCCTCACTTCGAGGGATTTCTTCTTCAACCTCACCCCCGGGGCCGAGGAATATCTACGGCATGCTGGCTCGAGCCCTAGCCAACCATTTTGCCCTTTTTGCCACAGCATACCTTTACCGCGATAGGCTTGTGATAGGGCATCACCTTGGGACGAATATGCTGCTATTGACACCTTTGTTTATCCAACTTGCCCAGTAGCGCTTGTCATGCCTCCATCAGAATATGCATTGTGACGGCCCAATAAAATCCTTTATTTAAATATTTTATATTATACATTGGGTGTCCATTATTTTGACGAAGAATTGTTTATAGAATTCTTTTGTGAATTATTATTTTATAGAGATTATATATTCTTCAAAAATATGATTTTGTTTGTGCACAAATGTGCATTTCACTACATGTATTTTTATAAAAATATTATAAATTTCAAATATTTTTAACATTTTATACATTTACTCTTTTCTAAACTTCCAAAATTTATTTAATAAATTAGTTTCAAATTTTTCCTATTCTTTTCGAGAATTTTCATAAAATTCAAAAATAATTGTATTTTACTGTTATTAATTTGAAATCTAATTTTTTTTAAAAAATGATTAATTATTATAATAAAATAATATAAATAAATATTTTAGATTTTATTTGATTTATAAAAATTAATTTCCGAATATTTAGAATTTTATTTCTATTTTTGGGCAATTTTCGAAAAATGGGCAAAATAAGGGGTATTTTGGTCTTTTCGCTTGTGTGAAAATAAAAATAAAAATAATCAATAAATAAGTATTTTCATATTTTACAAGATTTTTATTTAATTTTATTCTATATTTTATTAAAATGTCATTACTAATACACAACTTGAATCCTCTAGACCTTGTGCACTTGTATGGTCTTCATTTATGTAGTTCAATGACTCGTGGTTAGACTCAGATCAAGGCTTGAATTAGGATCGAGAGGTGGAAGATCACATTTAATGTACAAGCTTAGGTAGGAAAATACATTAATGGCCAAAAATTGATCACCTCTCTCACACCCTCTTTATTATAAATACATAAGACCACACACACCTCCACCCTTTTCACCCCAAAAACTAGCCTTCTACACACACACTCTCTCTCACTTTTCTCCCAAAAACACTACATATTCTTACCTTTTTCCTACACTATTTTACAAGAATTCAAGGTAGGAACTTTCTTTGTACACTTAAGTAGAGGTTTCTTTCTTCTTTCTTCAGTAGGGTATTCCTGCTAGGCAAGCTTCCGTACTTTGTGCTCAAGCTATGTAAAAGAATCAAGCTTGAATGGCCTTGAGTGATAACTTTTGCCATACATGCCTCCAACTTAAGGTTTTTTGTTATTTTTGCTACTATCATGCTATTTCTTTTAAGTTTCATGGTTAATGTTGTATGTTATGATTCTCAGTGGAAAGTAGCTTTATTTATGTTGGAATAGATATTAGATTTCTTAGATTTAACATTCCATGATAGGCTATATTATAGCTTAAAATTTTCGTTATGTTTGGGAGGAAGTTGAGAAGTAGTTAAACTTGTTAATATGTTTTTGATCATGTCCCTATGGAGTTACATGGTTATGTGGTGATATATGCTTTATTTGAAGTTTTATGTGACTATTCTATGCCTAGGGAGACTTGATAGTTGATTATGGTGTTTAAGTTCCTACAACTTGGTGTAGAATGGGAAATAGTAATTTTATCTTACTTGAGAACTTGCAATGCACCTGAATTTGTTGTTTTTTCAAAAGATTTAGTAAAGAAAGCTCCACACAACTATCTACTATTTTTATAAGTAAAAATTTTATTGTAGATTTATGCTATGGATTTATGCTTATTTTAGTAATTTAAAATCTAGCTTTAAAGAAGGAAGTTTATAAAATATACTTAGTTTATATACGTAAAGTGTTTTGCAAACTCATGACTTTAAACGTGATTCTTTTCAGTTGTAACTAGTTATGGAAGTATGTTTTAGAGACTTTCTGAAATAAGTATATATATGCTTATATTTTTGTTTAGCTAAGAAATGTTTAAAATCGCTATAAAATTAATAAATCCTACTATCTAAGTACGTGAAATTATTTTCTTATACAAAATAGTACTTTTGTTAAGAAGAGTTGTTAATTTTGAGAGTATCCTAATTTATAAAATTATTAAGTTTACTACTAAAATGTGTTAAGAATCGTTTTCTAAGTACACTTTTACTACAATATATATATATATACATATTTTAACATTTTGTCATATGTAAGTATACTTAATAAAGAGATATAAAATCTTTCATTAATGATAGTAGAGCTTAATTTACTTAAAAGTTGGAAACTATTGTTTTTCTCAAAAGAGCTTGGTAGAAGTTTCTTAAATATACATATATATATATATAGGAGAAATTTATCTTACTTGTAACAACATTAATACTTAATAAAGACTTATAAATATGGGAGTAAACTTCCACGATTATGTGATTGCATGAATATTATATGAATGGGCCCAAATGTGCCGGAGTGGTCTAAAGTGTGTTCCACTGGGATCACTATTGAGTAGCCAGTTATCAGAGTCCACACTCCTTCCATCTCCTAATCCCCCCATTGGGTAGACAGAGTGATCTACTCATGAGAGAGGGGCGTAGGAAAATATTAGGCGTATGCCCGGGGTACGACCACTGAAGGATAAAGCAGGCAGGAGAAATACGCTGGTTGTATATGTCGGCCTGGGTAGTCATAAGGGTAACTGTCAGGTGACAACAAACACAGAAAGCGCAAAAATATATGTTATGTGCGTAACTAATGTGCAATGGACACCGGAGCATCTTAAATGTGTAATGAAATGTTTCTACTCAACATATGTTGATTTCGTGGTGCATGATGATTTAGATGCTACCGAAGCTAGCAATAATGATGTAGAAGAAGAAGAGCCTTTCGAAGCTTTCTATTAAAAAGAAAGATGTAGAATTCTGTTGTGTACTTGTACTTGTACTTAGAGATTTTGCATTTGATATGTAGTTTGCATATTAGAAACTGTAACCTCGCTAGACTACTTTTGGGATGTATCATAACCATTATGTAGTCTAGTATGTTTTGTAATAATAATGCAAGAATGTATGTAACCAATAATAATAGTAATAATAATATGGGGTTACCGGGTGATCATATGTGTGCCTGCATCAAGAAAAGAAACCCATCAGTGAATGAAGCTCATGTCAAAAAAAGAAAAAGAAACATGTGTGAAGGGGAGTTAATCCTAAATTGCCTAAGGGTTAGTCACTCCTTTAATATTAGTGGTGCACCTCGTACCGGGGGGCTTGCTTGGGCCGAGGTCGCCTGAAGCCCTCGAAAACCTGCAAGCTCTAAGGATGTCTTTCGAGGTCAAATATTGGGCGTTCATCTTTCCTAGCTGGGTTCCTCGTGATAGAGGCTACGATTGAGGACTGGGGGCTGACGCTAGTTCGAGGGCATCCCAAGCTGTCCTTAATCTTCCACAAAGATGTACTTCCCTTTCTACCCCGATCCATGAGAAGATTTGAGCTTCTCCAACACTTTGATGGAGGCAAAGTGGGCGGAGAGGTACAAAAACCCAGGGCTGGACCTCATAGACTCGTTCGAGCAAAAAAACTCGAGAAAGTTGGCAGGGCTGGGTTCTTCTCCCATGGACTTCATGATTACCACAAAGGCATCCATGATCGCAATAGAGTTTGGGACCAGTTGGCTTGGGCACACCCCAATAAACTCCAATAGCCTTTGAATCTCTGGGGGGAACTGTGACGGCCCGAAACCTCTAGCTAATCATGCAACATCTATGATATAACCATTTCTCCAAAATATGCTAGCATAAAACGTAATGAAACTAAACATACGTACTAATATTCCAAAAGAGAGGTTTACATAATTCGTTTATTACATGTACGCAAGCTTAACTTTCAAGTTCCTAGCATAGCACATATACATAGCTAACTAAACGCCTCGAAGCGTCCTCCTACATCTTCCTCGTACCTATCCTTTGATGTCTCAAATCCGGTTAAAAACATAATAAACAAAACAATGTTAACATATACACATGTTGAGTAGAAATTCGCATAGACATGAGGTGTTCGTGTGAAATTGTATATTGTCATGGAAGCACATAAAACCACACATAACACCATAGAAATTTTAGTTCTTGATCAAATCACATAAATTCCAGCTTTGATAGAGCATCAAATTCCAACATATTGTTATCGTTTTCCACCTCGAAGGGTGGCTACCTTGTCTCGCCGTGCCGTAAATCAATTTCCAACCGAAACTCCCATCCCAACCGAAACACACCGGTGGTCATATCCTGGGTATATGCCGAAAACCTACGACCCACAACAAATAAATGGAACTCTCCGTCCATGCAAGATGGGAATAGGACATGGATGGCGAGAACTGTTTTAAGACTGGCAAGCCCACTGCCGCCCGGCCGAACTCTAGCCCCATCCACACCGAAAACATATAGAGCCCTTATACACATAATTCCAACACATAAAAATTGCAATTTCACAAAACAAACTATTTCAGCTCAAAATCAACACAAAGTATCAAAATTTACAGTTTTGCGAAATCGTCATTTACAACTTCAAACTGAAATTTCTAGCCTTCAAACTACTAAAGTTCCAACTTAAAACCTACTGGAAATCCACACATATATTCCCAAGGTTGTAAAATAGACTTTTAGTTGATAAAAATTCCAATTTTTCAGTTTACAAAACCTAAAATTTTCGACGCGAAACGTTTTAGCGCGCAACTTCTGAAATTTTCAGCTTTGGTAACCCTAATTTCCAGCTTTGAAAAATCTGTAAATCCAGCTTATTTTACACTGAATTTACAGTTTTAAAACCAGGTTTTCAGTTGGAAATTTTCGAATTTTCCAGCCTTACAAAAATTGAATTTTTCAGCTTCAAAAACAAGTTTTCTACATGAATAGTAATTTCCAGCATATGCACAACTCGAAATTTCAGCTTGGAAAACATAAAATTCTAGCTTCTAGCACATATATAAGACTCTAATAAGGTATAAAACATGTTAACATAGCATAATTGCAACAATTTCAGTATGCTTATTCAAGAATTTAACCAAACATGCTCAAAAAAACATCATAAACATCATATTCACATATATAATCAATACATCTTGAAATCCCTTAGACCCAAGATGGAAACCAACTTCTGGTACTGACCTCCTAGGTCTTATAGGGGAGATAACATGCTAATAGATTGAGAAAAACCTAACCCTAGCTCATGTCATAGGCAAATTTCTACCTTTACGTCTTTCTTGCCTTGGAGGGGTTTGAAGAAGGGAACGTGTTTGATGTTGGGAGATGGTTTGAAGGGTTGAAGGAGTGTAGAGAAAAGTGAAAGAAAATAAGTAGAAAGGAAGAGGGTTGTGGCCGATTTTAGTGTGTGTGTGTGGTGATTTTTGTGTTTTTGCTATATTACATAGAAGATAGAATTAAAATAGTATTAAGTCATTTTCCCAATTAATACCCTAATTGGTCCGAGTATATGGTCTAACATAGCTTAAGTGTAACTCTACATTAACAAGAGCCATATATATATTCTTACATCTAGAAGGTATTTTACAAGTGTATAAATACATTGTATCTAGCAACTTGGAGGACAAGGCTAAATATACACCAAGTATTTAATATTTTCTATTTTTTTCTCTATAAAATCCGTCCCCCTCTATTCTTCAGCAAAAATGTAGATTTTTTTCTTGTTTTATATATAATAATTTATATTAGGGAAGAAAATAATATCTAGGGGTAGAAAATACAATTTATCAATGCTTTAGGGGTTTTTTTTCCAAAAGTTATAAAAGTTACAAAAAAATCTACTAAGTCTAATTATATATACATATATAAACTGTGTATATACATATAATACATCCATGTATTGTCTTCAATTTTATGATTTGTATGGTGATTAACTAAAACAAGAATGGATCCTAAACTTGTACATGTTGCACTTAAAACGAACATGTACCCCAAAGTATGAAAATAATGAAAACTGACACATAGAAACATGTAAATTATATACATTTAGGTATATATATATATATATATATATATAATCGAAAGGAGAATTTGGGTCCTTACAGGAACAGTAGTCGGAGCCCCGACTCAAAATGGTGGAGGTTGAAGGCACTGCATCCAAGTCGTGGCTCCACTATGTTTTCGCTTGGGCTGGGCATGAAAAGGGGAAATTGCAAAACTAACAAAGCAACATTAAGGGATGGAGTTTTACCAAAAAGACATAGAAAAATATATAAATATTGCATAAAAATAAGGGCGAATTATACTTACCAACCCTAAGGTATGTTGAAATTACAAAATTGGGGTGTTTTTTGTAATTTCACTATACTTCAAGGGTGGTAAGTTTAAGTCACCCTAAAAATAAAGAGATAAATAAATCAATTTGATCTCACAGTCCTTGTATAAAAACATTAGCTTGAATTATCCATTGACTAATGAAAGATATTTAGCCACGCATGGTCATGGACAATACTTCAAGTAAAATAAAAGTTGGAAAATTTGTAAAGTAAAACTAGAGACTAGGATTTAAGAAGTAAAAGTAAAGTTTGAAAATAACATCTTGAAACCTATATATATAGGGTTTCATAACCCTTAAACTAACTCCTAGGAGAATTAGGAAACTTGCTAGACAAGTCCTAGTGTAAAAGGAAAGAGGTAAATTTGTTCCCAAGTGAATCTGCTATAGATCTTGGTCAAAATCTTCCCAGTTGTCAAAATTCGCCAACGATGGTCTTCCAATAGAGCGTGGTCATGTCCTATCCAGTGAACATATGCATTTATACTCTAATTACTTCAATGTCCTTGCATAACATCCAAGCATGGTTTTCACCATTTTTTAAGCCTTTTATGCCCATTTTCACTATTCCATCCTAAAACAAGTAGAACACAATTTTAAGGTGAATTTAACCATTTTAGAGTTCAAAGGTGACCAAAACAAAAGAAAATAAAGTATAAAACTTGGAAAATGATACGTTATCACTAAACTAGACCTGTTGGCAAAAATCCTTTAAGGAACATGAATTTTACTCTTGGATTGTCGCCCTCTTTGAGTTTTCGTCCTTCTTCTCTCATTGAAAAATCATCCAGAAGCCCCTTAAAATGTGTAGGAAGGTCCCTTAATTTGGATAAAGCCATTTTCATCCATCGTGTGTGTGTGTGTATGTATATCTTTATATTACCACTCAAACTAATGTACTCAGCTAAACAACTTGTACTCTCAAAAGATAGCAATCCCACCTTAACAAAATCAAATTTGAATACAAATTCATTAACATAATAAAGTGGAGGGTCATTAACCATAGTTCTATATAACTCACAAGTGTTGCTTTTGTACTCTTTGGATTTAAATATAGACATTGAAAAAAATGAAAAAGAAAAAAATGAACTAGATTCAAGAAAATACCCAAAACAAATTAACAATGATGCTTGCGCTTTTAATTTTTTGAGCACCCAAAATTTGTAATGCTAGAAACAAGCTTGAGCACTTCGAGTAAACTTCCATGGTTTTGAGAGGAAAACCTGTAAAAAAGAGGTTAGCACTCCACTGAATTGTGTGAGTATTGCATTCAAGATTGATGAAATATACAAAAAAAGTAATGAAATAAGACATAAATGATGCTAAAAATCGTAGAGAATATGAGTGTGACGTAACGAACAGTGATTTACAGTGCTTTAGAGAAAAGAAAATGATTTAGAGTGCTGAAAAATTCATAAAAATCATTGTGTTCAGCCCTGGACTATATATAGAGGTAGGGGTGTAACTTACCCACCCTGAAAATCAGGATACCTTCTTGAAAATTAGGGTAGTTAGGGTGTTGGTTGAGATTTTCATAAGTTTGGTGGTTAATGCTGATTAGATGAGCTTATACAAAAAAAATTTGTATATATATATATATATTAATAAATATTGTACATGTATCTTGTTTATACCTTATTAAATATGCACGTCCATATACCTTACCTCTTTCATACATATACGAGTCTATATATATATAATATATATATATATAGATAGATATGTTATATATACTTTAATAAATATTATATGTATGCTATATGTATATATATTATATTAAATAAGTTTTTATCCTTTGGCCTTCCGTATGCATTACCTATATATACATATATACATTATATAAACACTATGTATACATATTATGTAAGTCTATCACACACACACACACACACACATATATATATATTGCACTTTTTGTAATCACTTGGAACCCTAATCTCTCTTCTTCAAGCCGCCACTCTCTCTCGTCTTTATCACCATGCTTTTCTCTCCAACCCGAAACTCTCAATCAACTACCATTCCTCTATCACAATCCTCCCTCTAAACATGGTTTGCACCAGGAAACATACGCGTCGCTTCGTAAATTGTTCGTACACCCACCGTCGTCCTCCAGTCTCCGATGACAATGTCAAAGAAATTCCTATGCCATTAGCCTCTCTTCTACAAGATCTGTATAGATCCGTGCCCCAACTGGCCTGGACTTCATTGGACGCTCAAGATTCTGACAAAGAAGACTCTAACAACTCATCACCTCCACCGGACTCGGCTTTTGGATTTGATGGACAAGGGCCATCTACCAAAGGGGCTTCTGACAATGAAAAAGAGAAACACTACTAAAAAAAATGCAATTAGCCACGGATTTTAGCCACGGATTTGGCAAAAAATCCGTGGCCCAGGAGATTAGCCACGGATTGGCCACAGATTTTTTCCGTGGCTAAAAGTGGCGTGGCTAATCGTAGCCACGGCCATTTAGCCACGGCTGGGATTAGCCACGGATTGGCCACGGCCTGGCCGTGGCTAATAGCCATGGTCAAACCGTGGCCAAATTTGGCCACTTTTTCTTGGACATGCCTGGCCGTGGCTAAGGGCAACGGATTAGCCACGGTCTGGCCGTGGCCAATCCGTGGCCACTGGAAAAAAAAAGGCTAATCAAACCAAACCCCAAACCCTACCCGCGCCCCAACCCAAACCCGCACCCACGCCCGCGCCCGAACCTTGACCTTCGTCCTCCAAGCGTTTTTTTTTTTGGGCTCAAGGAGATTCGAACACGGGACGTCAATGTTGTAGTTGGAGCATGAAACCGTTGCGCCAAAGGAATTCTTTGGTTATTGATTGCTTTTTATTATACTTAAACTATATTTTTACAATATTTTAAACTTAAATTATCTAATAAATTTCATTAGTTTTATCAATTTTTGTTATTTAATTTTAGTAATTTTTATAAATTATTAACCAATTATTTGTTTTTTAAATTAAAGATATTTACCTTCGACTTTATCGTTCATTATTCAGTTTTTCTTTTTATGACAAATATTTAATAAATTAATATATCGAAAACAAAAATTATAACAAAAATCTATTTATACAATTTATATTTAGATAATAGCAACTTTAATTCGTGATCCTTTGCCAATATCTTCGTATATGTGTGGTATTATATATATATATATAAAGTATACATATCATATATTTATATATATATATGTATCTATTTTAAATATGTCCAAGTATATATGTATCAATATATATATATATAAATGTCCAAGTATATATATATATATATATGTCCAAGTATATATAGATAATTTAAACTTAGATAATTAAAATATCAATAACAAAAATTTATCCGTTATGCAAAAAATCAAAAAAATAAAATAAAAATTAGCCATGGCCTGGCCGTGGCTAATAGCCATGGATTGGCCGTGGCTAATTTTTTTTTTTTAATTTTTTTGATTTTTTGCACTACATATAAATTTATATATATATATATATATTGATACATATATAAATTTATATTGATACATATATATGTGTATATATATATGAATCAATATATGTGTATATATATGTCCAAGTATATATATCATATATACATATATCAATATATATATGTCAATGTGTATCTTATATATATTAATATATTATATGTACATTCTAATCCTCTATATATAGTCTATATGATATAACTATATATCTATATATAACATATCTAATATATGTTATAAATGTAGAGTGCATATATATATATCGATCAAATATATACATATATATATCTAATTATATGTACTATATATGTTCAATCATCTGTATGAAATAAACATATATTAGTGTATTATATATCTAATATATGTTATATATGTACTTATATAGCTAATATATATACATCTAATTAGACATAAATACATATATATATGAGTATATCTAATCTTATACGTATGTAACATATCCAATCATTTATTATACATATCAATATACATAATATACATATATTACTTACGTATTGCAAAAATTAATTATTAAACAAAAAATTAAAGTGGTGTAGTGGTTTGATGCTCTAACTTCAACTAACAGGTCAAGAGTTCAAACAATATCCGGTGCAAAAAAAAAAAAAAAAATTTGCCCAGGAATTTTTAGCCACGGTCTGGCCGTGGCTAATCCGTGGCTAAAAATAGGCGCCAAATTTCCTTCTAATTTTAGCCACCAAAAATAGCCACGTATTGGCCGTGGCTAAATTAGCCACGGCCAGGCCGTGGCCAATCCGTGGCTAAGTTTTTTTTTATTTAAATCCGTGGCTAATCTGTGGCTATTAGCCATGGATTAG
The DNA here is from genome assembly GCA_026212405.1 of Petrea volubilis. Classification (NCBI taxonomy): domain Eukaryota; kingdom Viridiplantae; phylum Streptophyta; class Magnoliopsida; order Lamiales; family Verbenaceae; genus Petrea; species Petrea volubilis. The sequence continues at coordinate 17,331,919 of CM047885.1, read as the reverse complement.
CCACGGATTTTTTCCGTGGCTAAAATCCGTGGCTATTCGCAGTTTTTCTAGTAGTGAAAGATGGCCAACGATCCAAGCAAGCCAAGAGAGTAAAAACAAAATTGAATTCATTGACCTTTGAGTTCAAATTCTCTAGCGATGAGGCCAATCGCCGATTCAAGAGACTTGCCCAGTGTAAATTGAATTAAGGAAGGGCGATTTTATTTGGAGATCTCCCTGATGCACCTACCATCAAATTCATCAAATCCCTAGACTGGGATTACGTGATGAAGCTCGAGCTCTCCGCCTATCCAACCTTGGTAAAATTATTCTATGCAAATGCCTCTTTTCTTTCCTCAAAACATGATATCTCTATGAAATCTTATACTCTGGGAAATCATTTTGAGTTGACTGTTGAAAAAGTGAATCGCCACTTGAATCTTCCAAACGACAGTTTGAAATATTTTGGGATTGGGTCTTGGTGTCGGGATTATGTTTTTAATCACTCTGACATGATCAAAATTTGTTGGGATGCGGTCGAACACCCTCTAGATCGTGGTATTAGTTTAGAAGAACTACCCTTTGATTTTTTTTTTCTTGCAAAAATTGATATATGTCTCAATACTATCTGCCTCTACTAAGAGTGGAGGTCATTCGACCAACATGAACACCATGTCGTATTTTCTACTTTACATGGTTGTAAAACGCATCAGTGTGAATCCAAACTATTTCATTTTGAAATACATGAAGTATTGTCATCTTGAAGAAATCAATTTGCCTTATTCTATGTTGCTCACGTATTTCTTTATGAAATACGGTGTTTTTCTATCTGACGATATGAAAGAACCCGAGAGTGACAAGAAAGTCATTAATATGGCAAGCCTCCATAGAATGCTTATCCATTTCTCTATGGATAAAGGATGGCATAGAGGGAAGAGTAGCTCCTCAAAAGTCTAGCCTAAAGTCGACGAAGGTGCCACTTGCTTGTCTCCGACCCAGACAGTCCATAGCCCAACGGATGAAGTACTAATTGCCCACACAATCACAATGACAAAGCTCACAGAGTCAGTTGAGAAGCTGGCTGGAAAAATTGACAAGTGTGCACGTCCCCACCAAAAGTTTCAAAGCATCTTCAGCAATTTTTTGATGATGAAGGGGGAGAAGTGGACTTATAGGTTGCTCTGTACGTGTTGCTGCTCCAATGCTTCTTTTTGGTGATATTTGACTTGTTTTGATGGTTAATCTAGTTGATTTAATGATGACGCTCGCGTTTTATTTTTTATATTTATGCTTGATACTCATACTCTTTTTTGATGTGATCTACTAACCAACTCTTAATGAAGAAACTCACGTTCTTTTGGTAATGTTCATATTTTCCTCTTTTTGACACTCTTGTTGGTGGTCAATTTGATGATTTATTTGACCCTGCTGAAAATCTTCCTTCATGTTTCTCCCTGGCATACATTCCTCATAGGCAGGGAAAACTTCATTCTATCATCATAAAAAAGGGGGAGAATATTAGCCCTCATGATCTTTTGATGATGATTTGATCTCGGTTAATATTGGGAAGATTTGATATGATCACTACTAGATGAACTTGTTGTTGCCTTACCAAGTGAATGAATCATGCCATTAAGATCCCTTACCTTGTGAGGATTGAAAAGAATATATAGTTACCTTACACTCATTGATACCGAGAAGGAAAAGGATCTATGGCTTTACTTAACTTAAATACCAAACCTGGGGCTATAAATATGCTGCGAGGAACACCAAAAGAGCATCGAATTTCATTAACTTTGCTCACTGTTTGTGTATAATTTTTGTGCGACCGTGGGTTGATCACGAATTGGCACTCCGACTAGTATACTAAGCAGGTTAGAAGTCCCACCGGGCATGCCAAAAGGATATGTTTGCATATAATTTTTGTGCGACCGTGGGTTGATCACGAATTGGCACTCCGACTAGTATACTAAACAGGTTAGAAGTCCCACCGGGCATGCCAAAAGGATATGTTTGCATATAATTTTTGTGCGACCATGGGTTGTTCACAAATTGGCACTCCGACTAGTCTACTAAACAGGTTTGAAGTCCCACCCGGCGTGCCAAAAAGATATGTTTGCATAAAGTTTCAGCGTTCGCACCAAAGTGGCCGCTCAGGGTTCGAATCCACTGGGTCCAATAGGGAAGCAGCAAATTCGAAATGAGCTTTGTGGAGCGTTCGAGTGCCAGTGTGCAAGAGCACACAAGTGGAAATCTTGTTGATTCGAAGTGAAAAGTGATGCGGTACGCCTAAGACTTCTATCTGAAAAGCGATTGAGTCGGAGTAGGCAAACACTACCCATGAGGTTCTACCTACCTACAACTCAATGCAAGACTTAACAATTCAGCACTTTCAAGGATCGAAAAGCTTTAAATCGAAGAGAAAATGTATTCGAAGACGATAGCTACTCGCCACACGGACCTTACCGGACTTGACTACAGACACACGCATTGATGACTCGGGTCATATCTATGACAAAGATGTATTGAGCAGTCCCTAAGAACTCTAGCTACAAATCGGCCACATTGATGACTCTGACCATATCTACCTGTGGGTGAATTCAGAGATTGTTCACTCCGACGAGCATTGATTGACTCCGTCCACACTCCTCTTCATGCATGCACTCAACATGGATGATGGGTACCACTGTGTCGCATTGATATCTCACCTCTAACTGGGCCCAATCTGAGTGAGTGATGGCTACGACCTCTTGACGTTACAGAATGAGTGCACTGATATCCTCACTTCGAGCCAAATGAGGTATGGCTACAAACACTCGTAACTGTTTTCTACATACTGAACTAAAGCTAATTTTTGTTCATTTAAGCTAAGAAATCAGAGAAGTGATGACTTCTTGATTGAAAGAGTTGTTGTGTTGTGTTGATTGATTGATGTTGTGTGTCTCAAATGATGAATTCAGCTCCCTTTTATAGGCTTCAAGCTGCAACTGCCATCTTTTTTTTAGAGCTAACCACCTTATTCTGGATTGGCCATTTTGACATGGACGGTTGTCCTTATTTTTAGGATATGGCAGTTATGCCATGTCATCTGGATTTCAAATTTCCAACAGCGCATGCCCTTTATTTTAGGTATGTTCAGGTACAACCTCCTGCCTTATCCTTATCCAATTAGTTATTCCCATCCAACAATCCCTAAAAACAAGGGATCTGTTGTTTGTATTTGTTATCCCTATTTCCCTAATTTTATTTTCCGCTGACTAGGCCATAGGTCTTAATTCATTCTGGCTCGGCCCTTCTAGCACGGGCTTGGTCTGCTTGCATCGAAGTGACCTGGGCCTTGTTAATTTTATTTCGGCACAACGAAAAGGACCAATATCAATCCACTCCGAACTGATACAAAAAATTATTTTTCGAGCCCAAACACTCACCTTTGCTTGAATTTGAATGAGCGTTTTTGTATTGTAAAACTAATAAGTGTATGAGGTTAGTGTGCTAAGGATCAAACACTTTTCTGCTGATACTAAGCTCCTATCAGTTGTACTTCAGTTGTGAAAGTAGTTTGCATGAGACACTCTGTAACGTTCCAACTTAACTGTTTCAGTTTGTTATATTTGTAATACTAATAAAATACTTAATTTTACAAGTGCAAAAACCTAACGTGAAATATACCTAAGTAGTGGATTAAATTTCGACCCAACTACTATATATAACTGTGTCTCATGTCCTTTAAATTTTTGTTCTCTTAATTTTTATCAGAGCACAAAATTCATATTTTTGTAACCCGACATGTGAATGCAAACAAAGTACAAAGCATAAAAGTGAACGAAAAAGAGTTTTTAAAAGAAGCTATGTATAATTAATTAAAAGCGGCACTTACCGCAGCTTGATGGCGGGTGATGGTTGTCTGCTGTGAACTTTACCAGTTCTTCCTCAATAACGTTGCAGTCTTCCACTTAGTCGATTTTACATTTCTCTTCGATTCTTCTGCCAATCAATTTTACAAAGAAAAGAAGATTGCGATTTTCCAATCAAAAAGGTATATGCAATTAATTTGGGATTTTAATGTTTAATAATAATAATAATAATAATAATAATAATATGTGATCAAGTTTCTGGATAGCGTTATTTATGAGACCAAATGCAATGGATCCTCCATTTTAAAAGTTATTTTGTTTTTTGTTTTTCCCTCTCTTTTGCTCCAAACCGTGCACATAACTATATTTTCCTACTGCAATTAAAACAGAAAAAGAAAACAAAAATGAAAAAGAAAACCAGAATTCAGCACAAACGAAACACTTTCCTTGAGAAACTATTGGCAATAAAGATAAATTCTGGATAATACGAAAAAGAAGAAAATTTAAATGAAACTTAGTCACACGAATACTGAGAAAACATACGAATAAACGCGCACAGAAACCCTACTGCAATTTAATATTTTCTGTTTCAAGTTTCTACTCCCACTAGTTTTGGATTCCTTGTCACTTCTTGAAACTACGAGTGAACAAGATTTTCAAATTATTGAAAAAGATATCAAAATTATTCTGGTCAATATCTACCTCAATGAGAGTTATTTTTTAACAAATAAAGATAATATATAAATTAGTGTGTATGATGCAGAAAAAACCACAAAAATTTTGGGGGTCCATAAAAACCCCCATACCTTTTATACCAAATAAATAGGTGGGAGATCATGCCCACATGCTGGCATGTGATGGGGGATGGGACTGTTTTATCTTTTTTCCCCCCATTTCTTTTCGCTTTTTTGTGCCATTAGAGTTATTCTTTATTTTGTTTTGTATATATATATGTGTGTGTGTGTGTATGTGTGTGTGCGTGTGTGTATATAGATACCAGTATTGAAAGATTCATGTGTTTCCATATTTAATTCTCTATAAGTTGACTAGAAGTTGAGCATACAGTATTGTGATTATTATAGACTCATATAATTACAAGTAATAAAAAATTTAATCTTCCATGTTTACCAAAAAAAAATAAAAAATAAAAATTTAATCTTGTTATTATAATTATAGGAATGCACCCTTTTTCACTAACGGCCTATTAAATAAATCACAATATATAATTATAGAAATGCACCCTTGTTCATTAATCAATCACAAATTTAGAAAAACTTAAAACAAATCATATATAGTTTTGTAACGAATTTTGTTCATTACATATATATTTCGTTTAGTACATGCTTTCTCATTAAGTATTTTCAGTTATATTTTCATTAAATTCTGTTACAACAAGTTCCTTTTATCTACAACGGAACGGAATCCCATCATTACAAAAATTTCATTAGTGAATCATATAATAATACTGCTATTATTTCTACATATAATCAAACAAATCTAATCATGCCGCTAATACCTCAGGACCAAAAAATTAAATAAAAATTATATACTGCTACATAAAAATATAGAGATATTTATAGGTTTTGATCATATATTGCTGTAGGTAGCACCTATACATCTAAGCTTGATCTATTGTACCCCACACAGCACTTGCAAGTAAAGCAGACTACATGTGAGCAAAATTGGCCTTGTTTGTGAAGTGAACCCTACTTTGTTTCCCTCTCTTCCTCTATAAAGCAGCTTTAATTTTTCTCACACACACACAAAATATGGTAGAGTGGTCCATTACACTTTGTATGGGCATGCAAAAATTCAATTTCACACACACCACACACACATATTCATCCTCCCTCCTTTTTACTCTGTGAAAATATTGAAAATATTCAACTTCGTATAATTCTCTCCAATATTTCTTTACAGTTCCAGAAAATTCTTACGAGTCCTGTCATGCTTTTCCACAGCTTTCTTGAACTTATTGTGCCGCTTGAAAATTTTTTTGATCAGATAAATCAGGAAAAACATGGAAACTTAAGTTCTAGAAAGCTGTGGGAAAACATGGTAATTTTTGGACTTAATTTTCTCCGGCAGCGCGAATTCAAAATCTCCAAAGGCTTCTCAAATTCAGGCATCAAATGTAGCTGTTTAATCTTTATTCCATGGTAAATTCCTGAATTCCTAGTGTGTGTGTGTGTGTTTGTGTCTATATATATATATATATATATATATATGCTTGTGTTTTGTTTTATGACTATCCTATTGAAATTAATTTTGGTATGTATTAGACATAGCCCCTTTTTTTTTCGTTTCCCTCGTCTTTAATGAAACACAAAAAAAAAAAAGAAAGAAAAGAAAAAAACCCTTTTTACGGCCGACTTCAATTCATGAGTTGTTATTATCATTGTACTGTAATTCAAGTTCTTTTTCTTTTTCTCATATCGTTTTTTGAAAATGAGAATGGTGAAAACGGAGAGGTGTTTGCAGAGAAGATTCCCTGGCCTTTTTTCCTCTTTGTCATCAATAATTGATAGTTCATCTTGTTTGCCCTTTTGTTTTTAGCCTCCCACTGATCTCATGCATTTCTGTGAAAAAAGGTTAAATTTTGTCATCTACTACAGAAACCCAAAAGAAAAAAAATAAATAAAAACTAAAAAATGATTTTCTTTTTTAATAAGTTTTTTTTTTTTTTTGTTCCCCCACACGCATTGCCACCCAGAAAAACACACTGAAAATCATGTGTCTATGGCAAAGCTGTTTAAACTTTAATGCTTATTGCCTTCAACTACATTTCAACTACCAAATTAAGACCACCCCCCCGCTCCCCCCCCCCCCCAACCCCCCTTCTTTGTGCATATAGCCATTATTGATGAAGTTTCAAGTAATACTTTCACCAAAATTTATAGTTTGAGTGATCCTTAAGTCTAATCATTATTTTTGTTTTTTTGGTTCAAGTCCAAACAAATTAGCAACTAATTAATCCTTACTAAAATATTTATATAATTTAATATAAATAACTATGAAAATACATTTTTTTCTAGCATTGGTAATTAAAACATCACTTGTGATTCGTATATATATATATATATAAGCCAATTCTTGATGACATCCAATGGGCAAATTATATTAGAATTATGCCCTTTACTCAAAGAATTTATGGTAATTTTTTTTTTCCCTGCAAAATATTGGGTGAGTTTTCATTAATTTGGCTACCCTCTGTTTGGTGCCATGTATATAATTAATTGGCCAGGCGAAATTCAAAAGCAAGCTATCTGTGAAAGCACCCTCTTTCCTTATGATTTTGAGCTATCACAATCGACTTTAATTTTATTGTGTCCCCACGAAAGTTTTTTGCATAAAAATATTCTCATAATTTTAAGGTCTCTCTCTCTCTCTCTCTCTCTCTCTCTCTCTCTCTCTCTCTCTCTCTCTCTTTTTTTAAGAATTTTTATGAGGAAAGAAAAATACTTGGAAAAAGGAAAAGGAAATCAAAGAAATTGAATTTTTTTCTAACTATGGTTTCCCCTTGTTTTGCTTTACCTTAATGCTTTCTTTGGCAATCGGGCACTACCCTAACAAAATTAATAATTAAATTGATCAGATTCTTAATGATTTTTTGGGGTTAATTACACTAACAGCCCCTTTGAAATATTGAAATTATGAAATCCCCCCTCCATCTTTTATAACTACAGTGACGTCCCCCAAATTTAACAGGCTACAATTTAATTAGGATTTTTAATGAACAAGATTACTTAAACAGCCAAGCCCAGAGTCATCTTTCAAAATTTTGATATTTTTATTATTTTGTAATTATTTGTAATTGAGTGTAATGAGTAATGACATAGTTTTCCATGCAGTTTCCATTTGAGTTTTGCAATTACGCAAAATTTAAATGAAGAAGTTATCGTAATCAAGAAAGATTAAGGGATGAGTTGGTAATATAAATATTTTAGAGGAAGTGTCTGTATTATGAATGACCATTTTCTTTCATACAAATTATTTTTTACAGAATATATATAGCCAAACCGGAAGAGGCCTAGAGGGAAAGAGCCAATAGGGTAGTCATTAAACCATTAAATATTGTGACAATTTTGGTACCAATTTTACCTAAACTCACTAATATGTGTGTGTGTGTGTGTGTGTGTGTGTGTGTTTCGTAATTTAATTTGGAAGCAATTGAATTTGAAACAGATCTGATGGGGGAGTGAGTTGGAGATGTCCTTTAAAAACTTAGCTTACATGAAGCAGACAATGAGGCATGGTGATCTTATCAAGTTCAGAAAGATGGTACTAGTGGTTGTGCGTGCACAAGGCAATTGCCTTTTTTCCAATTTTATTTTTCAATCTTTTCCTAGTTGGTGCATGCAGTTATTTTTTTAGAGGGATTCACTGGACCACTTTAGGCTCTCAAAATTTCCTTGTCTTGTTGGTATATGCAACTTTAGCAGCAAATTAAAAAAATATTTGAAAAGGTCCTTTCCCTTAACAATATATATATATATATATATATATATATGTCGGGTATCGAATTGCATTGCAAACACGAGTTGAAATTTCTTATTTTAAATGGTGTTATATTTTCTACTCCACGACCATAGATAAATGTCAATTGCAGAATATTATGCATCACATACACTTAGGATGCATCCATAAAATAAAATAGATGATATAACATCATTTTTGTACTTTACCACTGTAAGATGGCACAAACAAATTAATTATTATTTTTAATTGAGGCTTTATTTTTGGTCTCACGAATTACGAATCAAATTTAATCCAGCTAGCCTTATCTTTAGGTTTTCCTCAAATTAGTCTTCCCACACTTTTATATCAACATTTTACTGGTAAAACCACAAGTCATAAATGTGACAGAATCCGGCGTTTTTCCTGTTGTGTTTGTACATTTTGCTACCAAAATATTGACGGAAAAGTGGAAAATTGAGAACAAAATAAGAAATACAGGACTAAGTTGATAATTCATAATTAACGAGACTGAAAATGTACTCGAATTGAACCGTGGGACTTAAAATAAAATTTACCCAAACATTATTTACATATTTTTTTTGAGAGTACACTATTTACACATAGTCTGTCAATTTTGAGTGCTAATAATGTTACTCTCAGTAATTGTTTTTTAAGTTGATTGAACTTGAACTTTTTACACTACAATTAAATGTGTAACTTAGCGGTCATATGACAAGTGATAATAAAAAATTTGTTACTAATTGCATACAGTTAATGAAAAATATTATTTTGTCATAAGGCACAAGTCAATAGTGACAACATAGTATTTAATTTTCACCATTGAGAATTAATAGCATACGTATGGTGACAACTACATGGCAATGGAATATTGTTACAAACTCATAGCTGAAATTTTTTTCTCACCAAGTTGGCACTCTAGGGGGTGTCACCAATGATCAATAGCGACAATTAATATATTAGTTTTTGCCAACATTTAATAATATTGTGATAAAATATTTAAAAATTATAATCACTAAAGAAACTTAATCAGTAACAAAATAAAAAGGTGTTATCATTTAACACTACAAGAAAATGAGTAAATGGTGACAATTAACAAGTGAGTATGAAAAAATTGTCACAAATTTATGTTGTCACAACATATAAGTTGCACTATGTCAATGGAAACTTGTCACAAAATCCTAATAATAATTTTTTTTTTTATTTTTGTCACCAAGTTGTCACTATATTGTGTCACTACTTGTCAATGTGGCAATTAAAATATTAATGTTTATCACCATTGAATGATATTGTGACAATATAAAAAGTATTGTCACTAAAAAAATTTAATTAGTAACAAAATAAAAAGTATTGTCACTTAATATAATTATTGATGACAACGTTTATATTGTCACTTTATTTCTTATCACTAATATTACTTTTTCTTGTAGTACAATACTATTATCGATAACAAAGTTTAAATTAAATTTTTTATATTTTATCATTAATATTACTTTTTTCTATAGTGTTACTTGGCACAATCGTTTCCTTGATTAATTATAATATGATGTCTATGAGCTTAAAATGACTTCTATTAGGTTGCCTTTGGATAAATGAATTTGATTTTGAAGCCATATAATAGTTTCAAGCGACTTATATCACTTGAATTAATTAAAATTCACCAGAACTAGAAAATAGTGTCTAGTGGGTTATTGCTAATTAAATTGAGATTCATCATAATTAGAAAGTAGTCGACAAACTCGATGAACATTTAACATAAATGTATTTTATTTTTTAATTCAAATGCAACCTTACGTTTTCTTGCTATTGCAACCCCTTCCTCCACATTAATTGGAAATTATATTTGGTCCCACTAATAATTTTAATTTTCCCTCCAAAAAAAGGTCACAATCACATGGCCAAGTGAGATTTACACTTCTTGTATAACTTTTCCCAAAATTAGAGTCAAAATTGACCTACCACACATGCCTGTTGCACTTGACTAAATGGACCGTGAATTGCGGTCAAATGCATTTATCGCCCAAAAAGACTTCAAAATTTCTGAATAAATCCTTCAAGTTTCAATATGATCCATGTTTTATAGTCATCTTTTCAAAATGTTAGGTACTTCACCAACTAATTTTAATTTAATTTATAATAAGCCTTAGTAATCGGGGTTTTAAATTATTAATCCATATTAGATAATAACTCAAATTTGGCTTGAATTTCAGATCTAACTCAGCTATCAATGAGTAGAAGGATCCGTAATTTCCTTATATTTTCTACCGCGGAAATATAGCTCTTTGATATGTTGCCGGTAAAAAAATAGTCAAGAAAATTTCACTTTTGATCCCATATAAAACAACCGGCTCCAAATTTAGTTCCATAAGAAATTTAAATCTATTCTTAGTTGTATCACATTTAGTTCCATAAGAAATTTAAACCTATTTTTAGTTGCATAGAACACGAATGTATTGTACATTTAGTTCCACCATTAAGTTTTAATTGGATTTAGCCTTTTTCTAGGAACATGTCCAATATTTTTGATGACATGGCTATTAAAACAGGGACTGAACCAAAGGGAGGTTAGAGGGTATGTCGCCCCCCCCCCCCCCTCCAAATAAATTTATATCGAGTTAGAATTTATATACATTTTTTAAAAAATTTTAAATTTTCCCCCCCCACCCCCTAACGCATTAAATATTGTTAATATGTTATAGAAATTTGAAACCCCCGCTCCTCTCTCCAAACAAAATATTCTGCCTCTGTCCTTAACTGTATCAAAGTGATAACATGGCTTGTTATGATCTTTGACAAAAATTACTTCACCACTTTTTGACATCTTATAATGTTACATACCAACAAACTTAATCTGTGTTTCTCTGAATTGCCTCATTGGAAAAACATTTTGTAAGCTTTTGTGATGAAAATATCAAATGATATGGATCATATCGCAGAAGCACAATGTAGATCCAATTGATGATGTTCTTCAATATCGTTTTGATAGATTTTTTACTCATCAAAGGTGCATCTAGTTAGTAGTTGTTTGTATAAAGATAGTCTTGATAATCATAGTGTGCTATTTATGGACAAAGAATATGTTTTGATTAAAAAATAATTGAAATAATTGAAAACAAAATTTAAAATAGAATATGTTTTGATTAAAAATTTTGCTCAGAAGCTTTTTTTTTTTTTTTAGTAGTTCTTTTTCCTTCAGAAGAGAAAAAATATTTAGTGTGATTTAGTGAAAAAATAATTATCACCATGAGTTACAACCCTATGTTCCTTGTTACTAAATTGTCATATTCGTTTATCACTAATTGTCACTGTTGACTTTGTAAAAATCATTTTTTTTGTTACAAAACAGTGTTTTGTCTCCACTAATTTATATATCTGGTCACACCTACTTATATATTGTTATTTAATATGTTGTCAAGAAATATAATTATACGGTACATATATTTATATTCCCTCTTTTTTATCTATTATTATTTGTGATAAAAAAAAATATTTATCCTATTTTTGATCAATTATCTACTATTGGAATAGAAGATAGGGTTAACACACTTTGTTGCCTCAACTATACTCTGTCTCTTATCGAAAACAAAAAAAAGAAAACTATACTCTTTATCATATTGACCCGCCTACACTAACAAATGGGAACTTACCCCCTCAGCATTTTGACAGAAATGCCCCTAAGCATTTTGCAAAATATTCAAAATCATTTATAATTTAAATTCAATTTTTAAATGATTATAATTATTTTTTCGATAACTTAATTTTATGTATGTTCTTTTTTAAAAATAAAATAGAACATATTTTTATTTTTATTCGAAAGATTCCATGTTTACTACATTTAATAAAATTATACTTATTTTTTTTAATCTGAATTATTTAAACTTCATTTTGTAAGAATAGTTAATAAATTCATTAAGTTCAAATAATTAGAATATTCTTTTTCATATTTAATATTTATAGGTATTATTATAAAAATCAATTGCTCACATATTTAATTGAATTACTTTAGCAACCAATTACTTCATTTAATTAGAACATTTTAAACAATATGCTTTATAGTTAATAAAACTTGAAGTTCTTTAAGTTGCATACTAGAAATATGATGAAAATATATCGATAGTATGACATGAGGGCACTTCTGTCTAAATTTTTAATTAACGGAGGTAAGTACAATAATGATATCTCATTTTTTACCTTTCCACCACACACACACACACACACGAATTCTTATAAAATGTACAACATATATGTATTGGAAAATCACACAACATTTTTCGTTGTGATGTAGCCCGTGTTTGTAAATGTGCACCATACAACATAGCAAACATAACACCGTATTAAGAGCGCAACATCCGTGAAAAATGGAGAGAAATGCCAAATGAGGGGCAATAATTCGGTCCCTATGTGTTTGGAACGGTACATAATTTCAAATTCATAGCTCACGTCCCGTTGGCATTTGCTTATCCTTAACTCATTTTGGATGATATAGCATGTCCCACGATCCGTGTGATCTCCTCAATGCATTATTGTACTATAACGCCAACCCAAGAATGCAACATCCGCGAAAAAAGGAGAAAAATGCCAACGGAGATGGAATAATTAATTCCGGAAAATCACATTTTCAGTATCGTAAGTTAAATTTTGTTCGATTTGGTACGGTAATCCAAAAATCTTTTAAATCCCATCACATATTTTTGTTTGGTTCTCATTGTTGCCACACATGTTAACTTTCTGTAAATAGTTTAATTCACATAAAACGTTAGGTCCATAGTTTGAAGGTTGAAAATTCTCATTTTAGTGTTGAAAACAATAAATAATTGATGACTCTCCTCTTTAATAGATTAAGCTTTTAGATGATACTACTACAAAACAGAAATTTGGCCACGGAGCCAAAATCCGTAGCTAAAAAACTGAGCCACATATTTGGCCACAGACAAAATCCATGGCCAAAAGTAGCGTGGCCAAGTTTGGCCACAAATTATGGCCACTAAAAAAACCGATTTTCCGTGGCCATTTTCAAACTTGGCTTTATGTAATGTCTATTTTTTAATAATGTATATATATATATATATATATATATATAAGAAATTTAATTTTTAATCTTATCTCCAACTTTTCTGGCTGCTCAATAGGGCCCTCTGTGCATTCTTGACGACTCGGGCACAAGCTTCGTCATAGCTAATTCTGAAGCTCTCCTGCAAAAATAACATCTTTTATTTTTATAATGTGGACTTATTAGCAATAAGATATAAAGATAAATAAATAATTGCACTCACCAAAGTTAACTTTGTTCGTTCATCCACGTAATGCTCATTTCCGTTCTCATCTGTCCAATAATGGCGAGCCTCAAATGTTTTGTTAACAGAAGGTCGATGTCTATATTTAGCCATCTACAATAAACATAAATTAACAGACTATTTAAAATATAGAAGTAAAGACAGCATGAGATAACAACAAAACAAAGTTACATCACTTAATTAAATAAAGTACAAAAATAAAATAATTACTTACCAAATAATCATCTTGCCACCTGATATGAGATCTCGAACATCCCTTATGGCCGGGAAATCCTTTTCCGTTGCAATTTGATGCTCTATTTGCCTTGTTCTGCAGACTTATCCTTTGGAATTCTAGCACACCCCATATCACCCATAAATTAAAGCATCTCAGGATTCTTGCCCTATCTATCTAATTAGGTCTATTGTTCTCCCTACATGCTTTAGACGACCTAATATTTAAATTCTCTAAACTTTTATGCTCGAAATTCTTCCAAATTCTATTTTGGTGATCAGGCCTCCAAAACAATTTTTTCTAAAGAAAATAAGAAAAAAAACAAATAATATACGAACAAGTTGTAGTAATTACTCAAATTACTAATCAATTCTCAATTAAACTAAATAAATACACATACCCGAAACTCAGTAAACAACATCCGTATGGTCTCGATCTATTGGGATCTTCTTCCAAGTAGACCATGGTGTTTTGAAACCAGTCTCGATGATGCGACCAATCTTGTCCACACCTTTTTTATCTACGTCAAACCTATTGTACAAGTGAAAAAAAAAAACAAGATTATACATAACAATACACGTACAATAAATAGAATATATATCTATTTATTGAGAAAGATAGCAAAATTATATAAATCAATTCACTTACTCAAGTCCTCATGATATGATTCAAATATGATGTCCACTCGTATTTTGTGTTTGAGACATGTCAATGGAAGGGCCTTCGGTCTATCATCGAGTAAGTAATTAATAACTATTATAAATACCTCAATAATTTTATAAAATTCTAACTCCTAAAATGTTTACTTCAATATATAGAATGTATAGGTTGTTAGTTCCATACCATTGGCCATATTAAACTGACTAAGAAGTTGAGAAGTCTGTAGATGATAATTTTGTAGAATGGTCTCAAAAATTTGTAAGTGCATGCTTCATTAATTAAAAAAGTATATGTATATAAAAATACTTGTTATAAATTTATGACACTATAATTGTATGTGTAGGTTTATAATCCCAAAAATAATATCGTTAATCAAAATTTACATGATTTAGCGTGGGGACCAATGCGTAAGGTTAAGACATGGCCAATTTTCATTGTGAATGGATATGCTTTCCATGTAAACAAGACCATACAGCGCTTGAACACTTATAATGCCGGTGTTTGCATTCGGGGCGACGGGTCCACAGATTTCTATGGTAAACTTAAAGAAGTAATTAAGTTAGAATATCCTTGTTTGCCCACCGACCTCCACATTACAAGTTTCTGGAGCAAGCTTTTCATGTGACGTCCAAGGTTGAAATCCAAATTTCATCAAATCGCATCACACATTAATAGCATCATTATATTTTCTATTAGTATACTTTAAACACGGACACCTAATAAGACATTTATCAGCTATGCACTGTGGTTGTGTAGTTGGGAATTGAATAAACTAATTACGGCCATTCATAAATTGTTTGGTCTAATTTTTTCGATCAATACTTAACCTATTATATATTCAACCTTGAATTTTGTATATATCTATATTCTTCAATCATAAAACATATATATTACTTACAATAAGGATAATAATATATTTTAATGGATTTGAAAGCAACTTGCTTAGTACCAATCTACAATTCAAGGCACAAACAAATACGATAAACAACTGTCAAATAGGTGATGTAATCTTTTGAATGTTTATGCCTACAATTGTTGGAACAAAACTAATATTATAATTTAAATATTCAATCTTTTGAATGTTGATACAATTGTAGGCACAAACAATAAAAACTAGGTAAAATTACAATTTTCATCCGCTACCTATTACGTTTTTTATTTTTGGTCCTATAAGTATGTGTTGTTCAATTTTAGTCCTATAATTTAAGAAAAATTGTCAATTTTGGTCTGATTTTGCTGGAGTCCGGCGACTTGTGGTGACGTGGACAATTAATTTGGGGCTTTCCGACAAATTGCTCTAATGTAGACAATTTGGATGACATGAATGACAACTATGTATTTACACATGTTTTATATTTTTTTTTAAAATATCCACATATACATTTTTAACACCATAAAAAATAAATTCCTCTAAAATACCAATTACATCATCTACCCCCAAAAAAATCCTAAATTACCCACCCCCACCCCCCTCCCCTACCTCTCTCTCTCTCTCTGTTTCACCACCCCCCTCCATCCACTTCCCAGCTCCCCCACCTTCCTCTCCCCACCACCAACTGTCGCTACCCCCACCTACCCCTCTCTTTCTCTCGCTCCCACCCTCCTCCTCCATCACCACGCCACTGTGCCATCCCCATCCTCGACCACTAACACTGTCGCCATCGTCAGCTCTGAACCCTCACTCCACCACCATACCACCGTCGTCCCTCACTCCAACTACCGCCGTCGTTGCCCCCACTCCCACCACCTAGCCTCTCTCTCTCTCCCTTCTACCCCCCCCCCCTGCCCCCACTCTCCTTTTTCCTCCACCACCACGCCGCCTGCCCCATCCCAAACTCTCTCTCTCTCTCTCTCTCTCTTCCCCCCCTCCCCCCTCCATTTCCCTTCAATTTCTCCCTCTTCTCTCCCCCTCTCTCTCTGATTTCTTGATTTGGATCTCTTGAGGGAGGATGATGGCAGGTGATGTGGCGATGGTAGTGGGGGAGGACCGCAAGTGGCGGCAGACAGATCTCTCAAAGGACGCGGGTGGCGGTATGGTGGCGGTGGCGGTGGCGGTAGTGGGCAAAAGAGGGTGGGGGAGCCTGGGGGTGGGCTACGAGAGAGAGTGACAGAGAGAGGGGGGGCAGGTGGTGGTAGGGGTTGTGGGGTGGGGATGGGTAAAATTTTTATGTGGATATAATTTTTTTTTATTTGGGTGAAAATTTTATTTTTAAGAAATTTATTTTTAAATTGTGTAATATATATATATATATATGGATATTTGAAAAAAAAAACATGTGTAAATACATACATGTCTAACAGGTCAGCAAATTTGTCCATGTCAGCGAATTCACCGAAAAGCCCCAAATTAATTGTCCACATCACCACAAGTCGTCGGATTCAGGCAAAATCGAACCCAAATTGACATTTTTTCTTATATTATAGGACTAAAATTGAACAACGCATACTTATAGCACCAAAAATAAAAAAACGTAATAGGTAGCGGACGAAAATTATAATTTTCCCTAAAAACTATATATAACAAAACATATTTTCAATATTCGCCACCAACATATTCTAGCCCATCATCCCTTACATATATACAATATTTTTGCCCATCAATATTCAATATTTTAGCAAATCATCCCACATATATACACATGCACCTTGTTCAAAATCCCACCCCAACAACAAAACTATATATATATATATATATATATATATATATATTCTACTTCACAAGAAAATTCATACATTGTTCAATATTCATCCCAACAACAAAATTATATACTCTACTTCACAATTAAATAGAATATATAATATTAAACTATATTTTTAATAAAAATCCATACCTTGTTCAAACTTCATTTCCACAAATTGCGTATATAATATCCACCTAAAAATAACAAATAAACCAAAAAAAACATAGAAATTAAAATTTTATGTCAAAAAATTAAAAAAAAATGAAAATAATAAAAAATTGTGGGGTAGAGGGGTGCTGGGGGCAGGACATGGCAGCGCAGCACGGCTTGGCTTGGGGGGGGGGGGGAGAGGGAAGAAAATAACACGGACGATGGCCATGTGTGGGGGGTGGGGTGGGGAGGAGAAAGTTGTTGAAAATTTGGCTAAAGGCATCAATTTAAAAAATGAATTAATTTTACTTATGGCTAAGTATGTCATTTTTAAAAATAAAATAATTTAATTCAGACACGGAAAAAACTGTGGCTAACTTATTATTTGAAAATTTTAGTTTTAATTTTAGCCACGAATAAATCGATGGCTAATAAATTAATTTTTAAAAAATTAAATTTAAGTTAGCCATGGATTCATCCAAGGCAAAATATATAATTTGAAAAAAAAATATTTTTTTTTATTTAGTCGCGGATAAAACCATCACTAACTATGTCGCTTATAAAAAAAATATTTTTGTTTAGCTACGAATTTATCTGTGGCTAAGAAATTATTATGAAAAAAATTAATTTTAATCTAGCCATGGATTTATCCATGGCCAAGTATGTAATTTGAAAAAATAAATAATTTTATTTAGGCACGCATACAACCGTGGCTATATATATCACTTATAAAAAAATTATTTTTGTTTAACCACAGATAAATCCGTAGCTAAGAAATTATTATTTTAAAAAAATTAATTTAGTGGCTAAATAAGTAATTTAAAAAAAATATTTTTATTCAGCCACGGATAAAACCGTGGCTAGATAAAAAAAAATTATTAAAATAAAAAAAATTAGCCACGGAAAAACATTTTCTTCAACAAAAAAATTTTGAAATAGTAAATATAAATATAGCCACGGATTTTTCCGTGGCTAAGAGTCAAAATTAATTGTTGACTTTTCCCAAATCGAACACCCAATTAGTTTAGACAAAACTATACAATTAGAATAATATAACTTGAAAATTACTCAATAAAGCTGAACTAATTGTTTTGATCATTTTTTATTCATAATTTGTGGTAAGACAATTGATATAATTGTTATATAATCATGCAGTCATACATATATATATATATATATATATCACTGGAAAGAAAACGTAATTCTGAAAATAAATTAAAATATTTAACTCATAACTTAAAATTTATGTAGGGTTATTGTAAAGTATGATAAGTATGATGAGAACATGCAATTTGAATTTGGTACGGCTTAAACCAATAAAAGTCCTGAATCGTGGAATCCAACAATATGCTGCCAAAGTTAGCCACGGAACTTAGCAATGGAAAATTTGTTGCTGAGAGTACTCACTTATGGCAACGACAATTTCCATGGCTAATTCCGTCGCCACATGATGAAAAATTGGGCGCCAAATTTGGCACCAAGATAGCCATGGAATTCTCACATTTAGCCACCAAAAAATCTGTGGCTAAATTTTTTCGTGGAATTTTGCAATCCATAGCTAGATCCGTGGTTGTTGATGATCAATTTTATCCATGGCTAAAATCCATGACTACTTTGCTATTTTCTAGTAGTGTGATGTGGTTATTCAATATGATATCATAGACAAGTTAAATAAGAGGTCTTGTATTTGAATTTCGCCACCACCTATTTATGAAAAAGATTTTTACGTACAAGACTTGATAAAAAAAGAAATCATGGTGCACGTACAAGAGCGTGTTGAAAATAATAAATAATTGATAATTTTCATCTCTAATTAATCTTTTACATGAGGTAGTCATTCAACATTTAGTGCTAGAATGATCTTGTTGTGCCATTGTTACCCTACACGAAGAGAGGTTGTAATCTCATTATTCATCTCATGTACTAAGTTTTGTTTGAATTTTGGTATCTAATTTCATCCCACATGAGTTTCACATTTTTTTTTTCCATTGATAGCGTTAATAAAAGTCGGTAAATGTCTCAACATTGAGAAAATAAATAAAATAAAATAATCATAGAACCAAATCTGAGACAACATTCCCAGAAATTCCAAAAATTGAATTAGATTTGACATATGATACCAAAAGTAATATTTTTATTGGAAAAATTCCATCCCTTAATATACATACATGCAGTACTGTAAAGAGCCATGGAAAAGAAAAAGGAAAAAACTTTAACATATATATGTGATGTGATGTTGCTGGACCATCAATGGTGAAATAATGTGAAAATTTTTGAACATGAACAAAGAAACGGACACAATGCAGGCTCCATCTTTGGATTGACTCATGAGTGGGAATTAATAATTGTCAATAGAAATAGTTTGCTGAATTAAAGCATGAAAATAGGCAAATATATGCGAGTTAGAGACAAAATATTCAATCAAAACTCCTTTTCCTTGTCTCTTGATCCCCACCTTTTTTGATTATTTATGCTTTTACTTTTCCACCATAAGTGGACAAAGAGAGTGATCCAATTAGGTAGATAGACTTTTCAATATGATCTACATTTTATTGCTAAAGCATATATATATATATAGATAGAGAGAGAGAGAGAGAGAGAGAGACAAATACATCCATATATATATAGACACACACACACATGAATTCAAAGCTTCTTCATGATGCAACAAAGGTAAGATGGTTTATGCATTTATGATCTGGTGATTCATCGATGTTCAACTTTTTGTGCTAACACTTCAACTAATTAAAAGAAATAGTTACTAAAAGAATTCGCTCAATATATAGTTTAGTAACAATTTGTCTTAATATGCAGCAGATAAGGAAATATTATTAATGCAGAAGAACTAAGTCCAGCAAATTATAATAAAGTATCAATCTTAAAGCAAAGACAGAATCTATAAAAAGAGAATTAATTACTACACATAAAAAATTTAAAACTATCCATATATATACTTTACATATACATACAAATGTGTGTGTGTGTAACTCCGCCATATATAACCCCAAAGCAAGAATTGCTTACAATAAACAGAAGAGGACCATACTGTGCATCAGGGCTTCTCAAATTTCGGGCTAATGAATCAATAATGTATTTCAATAATGGATATCTAATTATAAAGATACGTAGGGTATCTATTTTTATGAATATATATATATATGTATGTATAAGAAAAACATCAATGTGTTACATGAATAATATAGTACCATTAAAATATAGTCTCTCACTAATCCAGACTGGCTTTGAATATGAGCCAATGATCAACTTGTGCATTATATATTTGCATATTAAATTAATTAAAAGTTTCACTTATGTTGGTTATAACTTCCAAAAGAGGGAGCAGGAACATTAGGATCAGATCCATAGGCATGACAGCCTTAACAAGACAAAACACGCTATTCTTGTTTTTGTTGCTACAAAAAAATAAATAAAAAAAACTCCCCCTTTAGGAAGAATTTGAGAAAACCCTAGTTCTCTTCTAAATATCTACATAATATATATATATATATATATATATATATCTGTGTGTGTGTGTGTGCATCAGCAAAAGTAAATCCCTAATTAGAATTTGTGCATCATCCCCTTTATTTTCTTTCTTTTTTTTTTCCTACAAAATGTTTGACTAATTAGTGTGTGTGTGTGTGTTTTACATACACATATATATACACACACAAGAGGCTTTAAGGGGTGGTTGCATCACAGAAAAGCAATGAAAATTAAAATTGTGTGGTCCTGCAACTAACATATATATAGCCAAATATTATTGAGACCTTATGGAGTGTTACTGCACTTCACTTGATAAAATAAATAACTTGCAACAACTAGAATTTAAAACCTGCAATAATTATGCCCGGGCATGAAACATACAGCCTGTACAAAATCAGTCAAAATGGCGTGTATTAAATAACTACTAAATTCTATAAATTTGTCTTTCTTTGTTCTTTCGAACCAACAATAGTTGAAGCAGAAAAAAAAGGAAAAAGAAATTGAAACAGACCTACAGAATATATATATATATATATATATATTAACTATAATGTATATTATAATTAACATATATTAATAAATTATTGACAACAAATTTATCTTTTCCTTACAGTTACAAGTAATTATAATATTTTGTGTTACATCAAGATTTGAACAAAACTAAGAAAAATAAAATAAAATAAAATAAAGAAAATCAATTCTTATCCAACCCCCCATGTGTGGTTGAGGGGATACCAGAAATTGATATCCAATGAACTTACACTCTCTTACAAATTTAAAGCTATCAAGAATTGACTTCAGATATCAATTCAAGATTTCAAAAACAAGAAACTGTACAGAAAAATAATAATAATAATTCAAGCACAAAAACTATAATTCAGCAAACCCAAAAGGGTTTCACCAGATCTATTCAATATCGACAAAATTCGATGCAGTAAGATTAAAAAGAGCCGTAATTATACGAAAAAGCTGGAAAACCCAACATCAGAGAAAGATGATAGATGATAATACCATGCAGTAATACATTAAAATCGCGATCTATCTCTTGACCCCTCTCCATATCTTCCCACAGCTTTATTGAACCACAAATTTTTGTGCTCACCTCCGGTTCCAACTCCGTACAGTGATCTGCAGTTTGCAGTTCAAGAAAGCTGTGGAAGAACAAGAAGAGGGCCATTAATTTCTTGAAGAGCCCCATCGTATGTCTACTGCAAACAACCCTAAATAGGGTTTCTTGAAAGAGAGACTATAGATACAAATATTTGTATGTATATACGTATAAATAAATAAAAGAAAAAGATATTATATTTGTGAATATAAAGAGATAGAGAATAGAAAGTGCAGGTTTAGGGGGAGAGGAGAGGGCAGTATTTATAGGAGAATTGGGAAGTCTTTTCCGCCAATCCCGAGAAGAATATTGGCCTATTCAAAACCTGACTACATTTGATCCCATTATTAGATATATATACATATTTACATATATGTATATGTATCAAAGAAAATAATATTTTTTGGGCTACCATATTGATATTAATTCTTTTTTGGTTTAATAATTTATATATATATATATATATTTCTAAAATAATTAGTAATGAATTTCCAAATATCTAGTACTAGAAAATATTCAAATTCGGATACTATAGTTTACGTTACAGAAAACACCCCACTAATTAAATATCAAATTAATCTATTATAGATTCAATAAAATTCATCACAAATTCATGTGTTTGGCGATCTGAATATTTTCTAAAATAATCAGCAATGACTATTCAAGCATTTAGTATTCAAAAGAGTTCAGATGCTAAAGTTTATACCATAAGAAAGCACCACATTCATTAACAAATCAAATTATCATAAATTTAGTAAAATTCTTTACAAAATATTTTGTAATTGACAATGTGAATATTTTTCGGCATCACCGGTAATGAATATTCAAATATTTAGTATTAAAAAATATCCAAATTCTAATTATGTTTATATATGATAAGAAAGCTAATCAATTTAATCACAGACTTGATAAAATTCGTTATAGAATATTCGGTGAGTAAAAATTTGAGTATTTTCTAAAATAGTTACTAATTAATATTCAAATATTTAGTATTAATTAATAATATTCAAATTGTCAATTACATAATATTTTAAAATTAATAATCCCAAAAAATCAATATAATTCATAGTAATCAATCAAAAGATTTTAAAAAAAAAACAAAAAAGAAAGGAAACTTTTTTTAACTGTAGCAAAAGGAATATACATTAAAACAGAAATGACAAAAACAGCAAAGTATAGTACACATATGTCATGATTATACGTGCGGCTAGGATGCAGCGTACCGGATCCAACGGTTGTGTTTGACCTCGTGGGAGTACATTCAGAGGGTCCCTCTCTAGATCTGTCCATTCGTGGTGATGTATGTTACCACTCTATTGGCTACTGAGGGTGACTTTTTAGTAACAGGGTTGAGTATTTTTTTTTAAATTATTCTTCATTACGAATAAATGAGGGCTATAATATATCATTTTTTGAATTAATACATGTTAACTTTTGTTCTTTATTTTGGTGAATCTTTATGATTTTGTGTCGATAAATATTGTTTATTTGTTGAATTTTTCAATATATTTTCAAATATGTAAAATTGAATAGTCATATCTCTGGTCACATTTAAAAGCTCTTTGATAAACATATATATCCTAATTCGGTATGTGAGATTTCGTCCACCTAATCTATATATGTATCCAATTGTGTTATAAGTTCTGGAATGAGATTATGACAATCTACTGATATAAAATGCTGATATTATTATGTATAATTTTCTTTCTTGTTTTTAAATTGGTATTAACCATCTTATTTTGATTTATTGAGCGATTAATTCAATTTTGAGTATTACAAAGACCTAATAAGGAGGACGACCTTCCAAATCCAATTACCTCATTTCACAATTTTATGATTCAAATTCTAAATATTGTTTACGGGACCTTTAGGGCGTCTCATGACATACAATACTCAAGTGGCATAGTGTTATATGCCCAATTTTCAATATTAGTAGGATTTCAATTCAAATGATAAAATCGATAATAGTTGAGCAAAACTTTTAAAATATAACCCTTTAGCATAATTTGTTTTCACTTCCCCATCTAATTATGATAATAGAGCATTGTTATTTATTATATGGATCAAATTATAGTTAATTGATAGTTTAGAGTAAAGGACTGTAAAAATTAATATATTTAGTACCTATACTATTATATAAAAGAGGAGACATCTCTAATAACTACTTTGGTCTCTTAAATTTTTCGCGTGTGATCTTTTTTCTCTCCTTTTCATTTCTCTCTCCTATTACACGTTATTTTTGCTCTCTTTGATCTCCCCTCTCTTTTATCTCTCACTTTTCAATGTCTCTCCTTTAATTCTTTATTTTGTTTTCCTAATTTTTTTATTTTAAATTATTTTACTTTTCACTCATCATTAATTTGATAAAATATATTAGAAATAGTTAAAAAATTATATTTAGATAAAAATTAATAAATATCTATAATTTCATACTATTAAAATTTAAGTACATAATTAAATTTACTTTTTTTTATTTTACACACACATCTAACGTGCCTTTACTACTAGTATGTGTGTGTGTGTGTGTGTATATACATGTATGTATATATAGAGAGAGAGAATTCCTCTAACAAATGTAGCATGTAGTAGTTTCTCCATGGTAATAGGTCACATCTTTTATTTCTTTTATCGTGCAATTGTATTATACTTTTAATCATAATAGTTATCAATATTGATGGGCAATTAAAATATAAAAAGACAGATGCATGGCATTGTTGGTGAGATATACTTGCTAAGAGACACTACAAGTAAATACATCTTCTTACCAATTTTCAGTTGGTTTAGCGAGATGGGGCACTAAATACTTTAAGCAACGTTCAAAGTTTAAATTTGGTGTTGTGAATGTAACAATTAGATTGAGGGAGTTTCCCCCATCATGGGCCTATGCGATACCCGATCCGATAATCAGTGAATGGATTGGAATCGGGTGACTAAGGCCAAAAAAAAAAAAAAACACACATCTTACTAATGAAAAATCACTATAAGAAAATGAATAAATTAATATAATATAATAAGTTATCATGAAAAAAAATCACCCATTAACTTTGGAATCGGATGACTAAGGCCCAAAAAAAAAAAGAAAAAAACACATCTTGCTAATGAAAAATCACTATAAGAAAATGAATAAATTAATAAAGATATGATAAGTTATAATGAAAAAATTCACTAGTTAACCAGATACATTTAACGACGAAAAATTATGGTGTCACAAAAAATAATTAATTTTCTCACAACTTTTGCACAAATTCTAAAGTGTCAATATAATGTCTAAATTATTTCCATTAATAGTTAGTGACAGCTTAATGATAATACAATCTTCTCACAAAATTATAGCTAGTGACATTTTTTTTTGTCACAAAGTTGTCAATACTCTAAGGACACGTTTGCTACTTTTAATATGATTGGACATGATCTATTTAATATGGATTATTAATGAAGAAACTATATCAAATCCTTAGTTATTTATTGTTTGTTAACTTATTTGTTCATTCAATATATCTCATGTTTTTATTAGTTTATTGTTTGGTTGTTTTGATTTACTATGTTGGAACAATACTTTACTGTCCTCAAATTTTTTTAAGTGTTTTTCATATTCATCCTCAAAATTTATATCACATTTTAATCATGAATATACTTACCCATTGTCTCATTTTTAGAACTATCATTCACCTTTTGATATGATATATTTAATTAATTTTATTTAAATTAGTAAATTTGTTTTTATAAGTCATAATATTGTGAACATTCAATTTTTGATAACTAATTTTTTTTTTCAAATTTGTGTTATCTAAAGTTTGTATTTATTAAAATAAATATTTAAATATTGAATATCAATTAATATACTAAATATATATTTTTTGTTCATGAACTTTTCAGTGAAAGCATTATATATTATTTAGATTCTTTTCTTCCACAATCTACAATCAGTCAAAAATTGAAAAATCTACAATAATTCAAACTTTGAGTATTTATGTAAAAGTCAACTATTAATATGGATTCAAAAGAGGTCATTATTTATAAAAAGTGGTAAGATTGTATTTCTAAATTTATTAAAATAAAAAAGAAAAGAAAGAAAAACGTATCACACCCTTTTAGGTGATCTGTAATCTAATAAATTTGTCAAATAGATCTTAGGCCTTTGTATAATCATCGGCTTAAAATGTTGCAAGCAAATGACAAATTAATTGGGTTAACATATCTATCAGATTTATTCCAAAATATCAAATGTGTCCGGGGTATCACAAATTGTCAATAGTAACAACTTAAAAATTACTTAGTGTCACTAGTAAATGATATTGTGACAACATAAAATGTCTTATCACTAAATAAATTTAGTTAGTAACAATATATATGTATTGTAACTTCTCACTATTATTGGTGATAATTTTTATATTACCATTTTTATATTTTTGTCACTAATATTACTTCTTCTTCTTTTTTGTACTGAATTTGTGACAACAAGACTCCAATTTGTTCTGTTAGAGGACATTTGTAATGAACTTTTGAAGAAATTATACTGAACAAAGGTAAAGCAACATTCAAGAACAATGCATCTATTGTCGAATTTATAAAAAATTAAAATTTATCACTGAACTATGTCTGCCACAAATTGTTATAATGAAAAGTTCTTTTGTAATGAGGAAATTTAGCCAATCAATTATGATATTGTTATTCCCGTCACAAATGTTTTTGCGAAGTATTTATGGTGAAATTATAAATAATTGTAAAATTACTAATCATTTGAATGATTTTGGCTGCATTCAAACAGAATTTAACTAGACTTAGTTTTCATGGACTAATTTTAGTTGCTAAGAATCTATTATTTGTAAAAATAAATAAATAAATTTTCCAAACACTCGAATCCAAAAACTATGCAATTTATATCATAGTAGGGGATTGCCAACTTTGTTGCGTAATATACTCATTTTTTTTCAATGATATCCCAACAATTATAATGATTTTCTCACATTGTATTTCACAAAGTATAATTTTTTGTCATATTATATTCCACAGGTCAATTTTCATCAAATTTTTAACAAAAAAGGTCTCGTGTTATCCCAATAATAATTTATACTAACGATTACATGCAAATTAAACAGTATTTTCATTAAAAATTCAACATAGGCTTGTGGAACATAGTGCATATATATATATATATGAAACATGATGTAAACAAATTGTAATTGTTTTGATACAATTAAAAAAAATGTGTACATTATGAGACAAATTTTATAATTTTCTCTATGATAGGGTTTAAAATTAATTGAAGAACATGTTGAATAAAGAAATAAGGTAGGAAAAGTGGAGAAAAAGAAAAAAATAAAAAAAAAAAAAGGAAAGAAAATAAAAGGTAAAGATTTGGATGTCCACATGGTGGCATGTGAGGATGACCCACAGCGTGAAAGATGACATGCACCCCGTTTTTCCCGGACTGAGGTCTCTATGTCGGCTATGCTTCTGCTCGACATCTTCTATCTCTACGATGCACCTTCCGACTACGTACATTCCAATACTCTCTCTCTCTCTCTCTCTCTCTCTCTCTAATATAATATATAATAACATGATATATGAATGTATGTGTATCTATATATCTATATATATTATATACAATATATATCCGTACAAAAGTTCATAAAAAAGTTTCTAAAACGGCGTTACAAGACCTTTTACAATCACTACAACAAAAATTAATATTAATGATAAAATATAAAATTAATAACATAAATAATACATTTTATTTTATTATTATTTGAATTTAATTATTGATGATAATTTTTATTTTATCATAATATCACTCTTTTTGATAATATTTAATATTTTAATTATTATTATTGACAATTAATAATACATATAGTAACAATTTAGAAAAAAAAGAAATTGTCAATACGATTTTATAATAAAATTTTATTGTTATTATATTGTCATAATAGGTGTATCCTTAATTATTTTTGATGACAACTTAGATATTATATTGTCACTAATTGACATTATTTTCTGATAAGATAATTTTTTATCACTAAATAGACATAATTAATGACAAATTTGTTATCATCACTTGGTATATTGCCACAAATATACTCATTTCCTCATAGTGAATTGAAAATGTTTTGACGAATAGAATTCCGTTAATCATAAAAGTTATTTATGACAGATTTGTGACTAGGTTCCAACAAGTTAAAATACGAATTAAAATATATTTATTAATAACAAAAAAACATATATAATTAACAGACTTGTTACAAATAATATCCATAACAAAACTATACAATCTAACGAATTTCTTTGAATTTGTGATGAATTTGATAATTTGTTCCCCAAGAAAAAAGGGTCCAAATTTGATTTGATCAGATATATCAATTTAATAGGTTACTTGTCATGATAAACAATAGCATCAGACAATATCATCCCAATTAGATATTTGAAATAATAAACAATTTATAACTAGCTGTTATTCAGTCTTTTTCTTATAATAAAAAATTAATATCAATAATACGATAGGAAAGTGGTTAAAAGTCTTATTGACAATTATCTCAAATTTTCATGCACGCAAATTGAGTGCTTTTTAATTTTACAAAATTTTCATGCGCACGAATGTCGCGTATACTTACTGAGCCACTTTACACACACACACACACACACACAATATATGCAAAAATTAAGTTCTCTTCTCTCTATCTCATATTCACTTTCCAGATTTAATTAAACTGTGTGTATGTCTGTATCTGTGTGTGTGTGTGTGTCTGTGTGTGTGTGTGAGAGAGAGAGAGAGAGGGACAGTCGACAAAGAGAGGTCATTTGATTTGGCATTGCACGTTAAGGCATAATAAAGCAGCTACAACCTTCATGGAATGGAAGTTAGTGGGTGATATTGCTTGAGTTAGCTGGCAAACACTAATTCTTTTATGTCATCTTTCAAATTAATTAGCTTATTATATTAGTGTAATTAATGCGGTTTTGATTGATTAGATATCACTGCACTATTGTGACCATATACAGCACATATGCAATAATCTCTCTTTCTCTCTCTCTCTCTCTCTCTCTTTTATTTTAATCTTCACTTTCATACAAGAAAGATGTAAAATGGACATAAATGTTATCACATATAAAGTGTTGGTTGATAGCAATGCTTTTAAAAGCGAATTAGAAGTGAGATAGGAAGTCTTATTAATGACATTTGATATATTGACATTAAAAAACATTGATGATTATATTTAACTATATTGAATTATATATATTTTCATAAATATAACAAACATAGAAAAAAAAATTGGAAACTATTTCTTCAATTTTTTAATTGTTCTTTTAGTTATTCTTACTTTTTTGGTGTGATAATTAAAAGGATTAGATATAATTGATATTAACTTTTGTGGGGTATGTAGTAATAAGTTCGCCTTTTGAGTGCTACTTCATTTTATACTGGACGTATAAGAAAAATAATTATTATTTTGATGAATATTCTATATATATGTGAAGATACATCGATTTTGCATTCAATAATTTCGAATGTAGAAAAAGGAAAATTTTGAAATTTAGCAAAGCCTTAAAGAGTTTTTGGGATTGCTTTTACTTTTGAAAAAGTTAGAGTTATTGAAAAGGTTGAAAAAAAGTTGAGTAGTAAAAATTGGTATTGTTTGAAAAAAAAAAGTGAGAATCAGTTAAATGTTGATAGTGAAAGTGTGAAATAGTTGAAAATAAAAATGAAAAACAATCAAAAGTTGGTAGATAACTGTTCAAAAAATTCAATTTATTTACTAAAATACTAAGAAGCACTTTTAAGCTGCTAGAAGCAACTTCCTATTAATTTCTAAACTTCTGCTTTTTTTCAACTTAATTTAAGCAAAAATTACAAAATTAAACACTTAAAATAACTTTTTTAAAATTAAAAACAGCAAAGTATTTTTTTAAAATTGTTGCAAACACCGCCTTAGTGACTTATAAAATAATATAAAATTCTCCATTACCCACATATGAGTGGAAATAATTTTTAAATTACCCTTCTTTAATTTTTGAATTTTTTAAAATAACCCATTTTTCTAAAACATTTCAAAAATACCCTAAACCGAACTCTCAAACCTCGGTTTTACTGTTCACGTGGGCCGGCGTGATTTCTTAAAAACCCACTTTTTATTCTTTAATTTATTAAAACCCATTCCAAAGTATTTTTGATCAATTTAGTCCATTTTTCCTATAAAGTCTCTTTAAAACATATGTTTGAAATAGAAAACGTCATAACCATCCTTATTTACATTAAATAAACTCAAATCATAAATTTTTAATTATTTATTACTTTTCTTAAATTTGTTATATTAAATCAAGTAAAACCCCCCACTTGTTTGGTATCAGAGCCATAAAGATCAATAAAAAACTTGTAAAATGGAATATTTAGACTTGATAAAATTATCAATCATCACTCTTCTAATAATTAAAGAACTTTTTATTTATTTACAAGAAATAAATGATAAAGAATTTAGTGATAACATAAATATAGAAAGTTTATCTTGCGATTTCTCATGTGATGAAACTGATTGACAGTTATCTTCACCATGAAGAATAGACTGTTTCGACAAACTAAAAGGTATCCAAAGGTTGAAAAGTACTACAAAATCTTGATGTCTCTAAAGAAAGAAGCTAAAGCACATAAAGATGCTGATATAAGAGCATTGTATTATAGAAAGTTATAAGAATATAAAAATCGTAGAGCTGTAATGATTCTACTTAGTAATGCCTAATTATACATTACATAGGCTTCGAGTAGAATTGTATCTATATCAAAAGGAGTTGGATTATATATATAGAAAGCCAACTTATCATAGAGGAGATGCTTTTAGAATTAATTTCTTGAAAAGCAAAATAACACAAATAAATGAAGGACTTGATGTTCTAAGTCGATTATGAAAACCAATAAACATCTTAAATGATGGATACAGAATATAAATCTAATTCTAAGCTTAAATATAATTCTTGAAGAATATAATCGGGAATATGAACACATTAAAACAAAAGAGAATAAAGCAAAAATACAAAGTTGCAAACAAAAGATAAAAGTTACACAACAACAAGCTCAAATATCGTGGAATAGATATAAAAAATATAAATGGATAAAATAAATAAAAATATTGAAGAATTAAATACAGGAATGAATAAAATACTTGAGGCACTATATATTTTAAATCAAGAACTTAAAGAATTAAAAACAGAGGTTCAAATCTTAAAGATTTGTAATTCAAATGTTGAAGATTTAATAAAAAATTCAAGTCTTAAGAAAAATAAATTTGACAAGAAAATAAAAGAAAGAGAAATTATAATAAAACCAATAAAAATGAACAAAGACACGGTGCATCCAAATTCTTTTGATGCATACATGATCAATGTTAAATTACCTAAAATATTAGCTGAAGAAGAAGCCCTTAAAAAGGACGAAAAGGGTAAAGACATAGCTACATCATCTAATTCTCCTAAACAACAACATTCCGAATCTGATACAGATAAAGATGAATGATATTAACGAATTAATAGATCAATTTGAAAAAATAGATCTGTCTGAAATAGAGGAATATGAAGTATTAGTTAACACTAATAATGCAACCGGAGGCCCAAGTGGTACAATAAAACCAGAAGATATGGAAATTGAGGAATCAGAAATGATGCCTATTCCAAAATATAGAAGGCAATATTATGATCATATAAAGAAAAATAAATATCATAAACAACTAGATAAATTCACTCCAGATACAAATTATGGTGACCCTATAAATCATGGAGGTTCTAAATTAAACATAGATTGCAAAGAAGACACTAAAAAAGCTATTATTTCATGGGCAAATACTATGAAAGTTTTCTTTTTATATAACGCCGATGATACATGGACAACTAATAGACAAGTAGATTATTTACTTGCTACATTTGATGGAATTGTTTTCAATTGGTGGCAAGGATTAACGAAAAATATTAAAGCTATAATAAAAAGAAACGTACAAACGAAATTAATAGAAAATACGGATAGAGGAATTAAAATCTTAGTTGCTTATCTTTCTGATGAATTTCTAGGAGAACAGTGGCATGACCCTGATAAAGAAGGTACTAAAGAAAAAGAAGAAGCTAGAACTAACTTAATAAACCTTAGGATTTGTAGTATGAAGCATTTAAAACAATATACTTGTGAATTTAAAGACTATTATTATACTCAATATTATAGTAATGAGGATCAAAGTATATATCTTAATATGTACTTTTTAAAACTTCCACATCCTTGGAATAAATATATAATGAATAAATGGAAGGAAGAAAATAAAGAGTCAACTTCAACTCTAAGAAAAAGAATTAGTTTTCTCTTTTCAGAGTTAAGTAAATTATGTAAATATCAAGATTTATATAGAAGAACTAAAAAATTTTCACCTTTATATTGTAATGAATTTGAAGTACCTAGTCAATGGGGATGTAATAAAGAAAAAAGTATTAAAAAGAAAAGAAGATTTCATAAAAACAAGTATAAAAAATATACTAATTTTCAAAAGAAAAATATAAAACCAAAAAGAAGATATTTTAAAAGAAAACCTACTTATAAAAGAAATAAAAATCTTTCACAATGTCAATGTTGGAATTGTGGAGAAATTGGACATAAATCACCAGAATGTAAAAAACCTAAAAAGATTCGAAGTATAGAAGCTGAATTTATAGAACTTCAAGATGAATTGTCTGAAGTTTCAGATATAGAAAATTATTTAGATAAAGAAATATATATTGAAGAAGAACCATACTTTAGTCATTCTGAAAATGAATAAAGATATACTTGAAACTGAAGATTCAGATAAAGAAGTAGAAATATATGAAGGATCTGAAGGTTATGCTCAACGAATAACCTTTGATCAAGAAACTTTAGTAAAAATAAAAGGTTTAAAACTTGATGCTACTAACCCTACTAAAAGTATTTTTAAGTCTTTTGGTAATTTAATAAAAAGAGAAAACATAAATATATATGATTACCATGCAGTTGAAAAATCTATAAATGTTGAACATACTAAAGGGCAAATTAGATTAAATTTGCTTACTAAATCCGCAATAAATCAAGCTTTAAATAAAATCAAAAATAAAGAAGTAAGAAAGAAGATAAAATATGTCTATCTTGGTAGGATTCAAATCCTAGTTAAAGCTTTATTTAGAGATGGAATAGATAGTCCTATGGTTATATCACTTCATGACCAAAGGTTTACAGATGCTAAAAATAGCCATTTGGGAACAGTTGAAGGAAATTTAATATATTCACAATTTCGCTTTGATTGTTATCCAAAATATAGTGTTGATATAAATGATCAAAATATAAATGATACTTTAAGTTTACACTTTCAACTTTTGAAAGATCTAAAACTTAGAGATAAAAGTCAAGCTTTTACCTTTTATTATAGAGCAATTTATGCTTTTACTAATAGTAATTATGGTAAAATATATCAAGATAAACCATATATTGAAATTGATAATGAATGCAGAGATATAACAACAATAAAGTTACCAATGATAGAAGAAAGTAAAGAAATCAAAGATTATGAAATTAAAATAAATAGAAAACCCATTTTAGAATATGAATCTAGTAGTGGTACAATACCACAAATAGATTTTGGAAAAAATACTATATCTAGAAAAAGTATTAGTAAGTCATTGCTTACTAATGTTGAATTTACAAGGCAAGATATAACCAATACAATGATTATAAATGCTAAATATTTTAATGGTCAAGAATATATTGAAGGACCAAATATATTAATTGATACAGGAGCCAGTGGCAATCACCTTGCGAAACATAAAAATAAAGGTTTAATTGCAAAGGTTGCTTCTACTATATTTCAATATAAACACTTTGAAGGACAATTAATAACTTGTGATCAAGAGGTACAAGTTTCAATAATTTTTGAAGAATTAAGAATAATTGTACCTTGTTCCATAGATAGTGATATGGCAGGAGACTATTACGATATAATTCTAGGTAATAGTTTCTTAAATCAATGTGATTATTATAAAATAGAGAAACATGGAGTTACATTACAACTTGGAAATATAAAGATCTTTTGTAAAAAACATGAAGGGAATTAATTTTCCTTTGAGTGTCTTTGTACAACTAACAGTACAAGATACTAATATAACAACATGCGCCTTAATAGATAATGGTTCAGAAATAACTTTGTTTAAATCCTTTCTCTATACTAAATGGCAAGAGAATTGGAATATAAAAATAAAGGGTGTTACGGGTCAAGCCGAACACATTAATAAAAAGGCAGATAAAGTAAATATTATATTAGGAAGTAAAATTATTACTATAGATACTATATATGATTATAACTCCCTTGAAGCTGACATATTGTTAGGAAATGATTTCCTACAATAATTTCAGTTTTATTCCCAGAATCTTTATTCTGTTATTCTAAAAACTAAATGTAATCATTATTTAAAATTACCCCGAATCAATGAGCCGTTTAGAGTTCAGCCAGCAAAGCTTGGTGGATCGTATGATAAATTTCCGATAAAAATACATAATATAATAATAAAACGGATAACTCTTGAAGATGTAATAAAACAACTAAAAGAAAATTATAATGATCATCCTCTGGCTTTTTATAAAGAGTCAGATTTAAAGGCAAAAATAGAACTAACTGAAAACATAGTTATAAAAGAAAGACCTATGTTATATACAGAAAAAGATAGAAAAGAATTTGATAAACAAATAAATGAATTATTATATAAAAATCCACCTTTGATTAGAAGAAGTAATAGTCCTTTTAGTAGCCCAGCTTTCATAGTTGAAAATGAAGCTGAGAAAAAACGAGGAAAACCTAGAATGGTAATAAATTATAAAAGACTAAATCACTTTACTAGGTTAGATAGTTATTATCTTCCTAATAAAGAAGTTTTACTAAATCTAGTTAAAAGAAAGAAATATTATTCTAAATTTGATTGTACTTCGGGTTTTTGGCAAATTAAAAATGGAGCCTGAAAGTATACAATACACAGCATTTAGTTCCCCTCAAGGACAGTTCGAATGGTTAGTTATGCCATTTAGATTAAAAAATGCACCTTTTATATATCAAAGAAGAATGGATAAAATCTTTAATAAATATAAAGAATTTCTTGTTGTTTATGTTGTTGATGTTTTAATTGCTTCTAATACATTAGAAGAACATAAAACTCATCTACTACAATTTGCTAAAACTTGTAAAGAAAATGGTATAGTCTTATTTGAAAGAAAGGCTATAATTTGTAAAGAAGAAATAGAATTTTTAGGGTTAAAATTAAATAAAGAAGGAATTAAACTTCAACCTCATATATCTAAGAAAATTTGTGAATTTCTAGATAAATTAGAAAATAGAAATCAAATTGAAAAATTTCTCGGTTGTTTAAATTATGCTGAGGGATTCATAATAAATCTTGCTAAAAAGAAGCATGAGATTCAAAAATTGCTTCGAAAAAATAATACTAAAGGTTGGAATAATCAACATACAGAAATTGTTAAAAACCTAAAGGAAGAATGTAAAACTTTGCCTGAATTAAAACTCCCTGATGAAAATGATAAATTAGTGATACAAACGGATGCGTCAGATCTATATTGGGCTGCATTACTTAAAACCGATCTCAATGAGATATGCAGGTATACAAGTAGTACTTTCGGTCAAGCTGAGGTCAACTATACAACTCATGAGAAAGAACTTCTAGCCATCATAAAAGGAATTCAGAAATTCTCTCTCTTTTTATATCAAAAACCTTTTAAAGTTCAAACCGACAATACCCAAATACAATCCTTAGTCTTCAATAAATTACCAAATACACCCCAATACAGAAGGCTACATAGATGGCAAGTTTTCTTATCCTTTTATAGTTTCAAAATAGAGTATATAAGAGGTTCAGAAAATTTTCTAGCCGATTCATTTCTAGAAACACAGAATTTGGAAACGGATGAGTTCTCCAACTCTAAAATGGATAAGATGGGTGTGCATTTTCCTATAAATGCAAATAGAGTGATTTTATGCACTATACATACAACTATTCCACTATCTAACGGTTAGTGGTAAAGACTTATCAAATCCGTTGATGGGTGACAATTTCCCAAAAATTGTGTTGATAATACAGATCATCTTATAAATTCTTATTTTTCTGCAGGAATAAAATAATAAAGGAAGATGGATCTTGAAGAGCTAAAGAATGAGATAGACGATATTGTCTTGGTCTGTCAAGACATTGTTGACAGTAATAAAGCTCTGAAAGATTTGATAGAATTAAATTTTAAAACAGTTACAGATATCTCTCAAGAAGGACTTAGGAGAGCCCTTTTCCTTCAAGAAAGTCTAGATTTGTTCCTTGAATCTAGAAATAAAGAAAAAGAAAAAATGAGTGAAGCTGAAAATGAGAGTGATAAAAGGGAAAGCAATAAAGGTAAGAAAAAGCAGAGTCTTCTGGAAGTCAAGGTACTAAACCAGTATCTGATAAAGACTTTTTAGACTCCATGAAAAATAAAGAAAAAACTTCTAAATCTCAAAGTGATGTTGAAGTTATCGAAATAAAAATCAATAAACCTGAAAGCTTCAACAACAGGGGATCCAATGAAGAGTTTGTTCCTACAAATAAATGGGAACGAGAATATAAAGAAGTTGCTGAAGAAGCTTATAAATGGGAGAATTTCAGGACACTATTCTACTCTAAAGGATATAGTGTTCATCCAAGAATCACCGCCATATTTGGAGTTGATCCTCATAAAGTTTTTCAGCTTGCAAACTATGGATTTCTTGATCTACTATATGTTGGAAAAGATCTAAAGGAAATTTCAGAATTTGATGACCGCTTTAAATTCCAGGTCAGTCAAGTTGCTAGAAATAGGGAAGTCGTACTCAAGTTCTATTCTATAGCCCCGGAACCTGAGATGCGAATCTGGCATGAAGTTCAACACATGATCACTATAGATGTTATCACCACAAACCTAAAGATTGAAACTGGAATAAAGAATTTTCGACCCTTCAAGTTCACCAGTTCATGGATCACAGAGAGAAGAGCCATGGGCATTAAAGCCATTCAATCCATTGCTGAGTCTCTATGGGAACGACAATATGAAACTCTCATGCAAGCCAATAATTGGATTTTACTAAAGAAAGGAGGACAAATAAAATCTCCATTGCTAAATGAGTTCCTCACTAAATTTTTCAGACATGAATTTTATTGCACAGAGACTACAAGGAAGAAAGCTTGCAAAATGATTGGCTGTTATAAGTCATGATCTAAGCACTTACGTCAGTGCAAGGAGTGACGGATTCCATGACGTCATCATCCACTAAAAACATTATGGCAGACAGCTGTGGACGCAGCTTTTGACTTCTGAGGCTAAAGATGATAAAGATCCAGCTCATAAAGAAAGAGACAGCGGACGCCAAATAAAACTCTGAAGTCCGAATAGTTAGATTTTTAGATCTATAAATTGTACCTAGATTTCATTTGTACACACACACACACACATTCAGACTGATTCTCACTCTGAAAACTATTCATAGAATAGAAAACCAGCCTTTCTAGATCTTTGTAACCATCTTCTAAATCATGTTTGTTTAAATCCTTTTTGAAGGAAATAAAACCAGTTTATTTTCATAAATATTCAAGTTTAGAAATCTTTCTATAGAAATCTTTTAAGCTTGTATTTCTCCTAAATTTTCCAAAATTCGATAACCCTACGAAGGCCGTAGTGATTACACCGTTGGGGACAGTAGCCGTTTGGAACCGTAAGTCCCATGAAGCCAGGAGGGCGTTTGGGCGAAAACCAGTCAGGCTTGTCAAGGTGATTGAAGACGAGTCCGGAAGAAGGATTAAAAGAATTAAGGACATCAAGGAGGTAATATACTTTTAAAAGATTTAAATAGAAATATTTTTCTACTTGATGATATGAAAGTATATGGTTTTAGAGTACTTCATCAATTATTTATGAAATTTGTGCAAATGTATGATGGTTTTGATAGTTAAGATATAAAATTATGGGAAAAGACTTTGATATCATAAAAAACCAATTTAAAAGAAAAAATAATACTAAAAAGAAAATAGCAATTTTAAAACCACTAGAAGATCTACCTGAAGATTTAAGAATTCTTATTGCGACATATAATAATAAAGAAGATTATGTTTTTGATCTAATCAATAAAACTATAAATCACGAAATCCTTAAAAATTGTGTTAAACAATTAGAACAAATAGACAGAGAATTAAAAGAACTTTGGGAAGCAGATAGAACACTAGAAAATTATATTCTTATGCAGTGTAAAAATCTAGAAAGAGTAAAACTAATAAAATTTATATATGATGAAAATTGGGATATACCATACTTTTTGTAAAAGATCATAAAGCAAATAAAGAAACTTTAAATAGTAAAATTACTATTTAAAAAGGGGTAAAATGAAAAATCTTTTTAAAAGAAGGACATTTTGAAAATAAACATACAAAAGTAGGGCAAAATAAAAATGAATCCCATATGAGTGACAGCAGTCTATTCAACGAACTGTAACTTTCTACTCGGATAGAATTTTTACAGGTCACGACCAGCATTGAAAACTAGACTTCCAGCGTTTTAATTGACGGGGTAGTTTTTCCCCTATAGAATTTAGGGGATGGACTTATATTTCCTAAAGTTTCAATAGGTGTTTTGGGCCTTAAATTTGAGAACTTGATTCAATTCATAGAGTCAGATTAGGGCTGTCAATGGAGCGGATTTTAATCCGAATCTGATCCAAATTTTAATACATTTGATTGATTAAAATATTCGATATATCAGATCCAATTATAAATGTTCATAATTCGAAATAGATGTATAAGATATAGAATCAAACAGTTCGATCCGTTGAAAATTCGTATCCAAACTTTAATTATACTTTTTATAAAAATAATACCATGATGTATATAATGTTAGTAAAGAAGTTTAAACAGAATGCAACATATAAATCATAATAATTAATAATAGATTATTTTTTATTTTTTAAATTATTTTTTTTACAAAATATGTATAATTTGTATACATGTTATAAAATTAATTTTTAATTAATTAAAATTATTTTTTTTTACATAAGAAATATTTTTTTATTTGTTACATGAGTTTAAAATTTTAATTTTTTTAATTGTTAATTGAATCGGATTTTCTTATCGGTTTTTAGACTTTTTTTTATTGAATTTGGACTCAGTAGTGTTAAATGTAAATCTTATAAAATTCGGGTTGGATTCGAATATTAAGACAATCCTAAGTCTGATATTTAACTCAATACATGACTAATTTTCCTGCATAGCGGTGGTGGGCTGGCAAGCTTAGCGGTCGATAAGCCAACTTCATCAGACACCCAAAGTTTTGTAAGTTTATAATGTATAAATTTGGTTTAACTCGCATTGTCATTATTTTAAACTTTAACAACACGAAACGGATATATTTTGTGTGGAATTGTCATTGTATAAATTTGGTTTAACTCGCAACTCTAATGTTTCCCTCACATATATAACATTTTTGTCCGACCCCAACAATAAATATTAGAGCACCTTGAGTTTCTAAAATCATGTCCCATGCACATACACCCATAATTTCGAAGCACCTTGAGTTGAAATTGACAAAAGAAGAAATTGTAACCGAAATGTCGGTCACGAGTTTGTGACTCGTTTGCTACTGAAATTGGTCGCCTTAACTGATTAAACAAATTACTCAATTTCCTTAACTCTTGATCAATTGACCATTAATTCAATTGAACAAATTGTCCAATTCCTTGAATCCATTGGTTGATTCCCCAAATATAATAGAACCAATTGGTTGATTCTCCATCAACTACCAGTTGATCCAGTGAGATGATGCATTAGATTTTTTAAGCAACATTCCGAGTTTGAATACTAGAGTTGTGAATGAAGTGATTGGGTTGGGAGGATCACCCCCAAATTGGGCCACTATAGTAGTCAAATTTGGATTAGTCAACCAACAGGTCAGAACTGACTGGATAAGACAAAAAAAAAATGGTTGATTTTCCCTATTGAATCGAACCAATTGGTCAATATTGTACTAGTTCGATTCTCCTATTTCAATTGAACCAAATTGCTCAATTCTCTCAATTCGATTGAACTAACTATTCAATTCCCCAATTCAATTATATCAATTAGTCAGTTTCCCTAATTCAATTAAATCAATTATCAATCCCCTCAATTCAATTGGATCAATTAGCCAATCCCCACAAATTCTATTAAAGCAAACTATTCGACTCCTCCAATTCTATTAAACCAACTATTCAATTCCTCCAATTCAATTGGATCAATTCGTTAGTTCTCCCAATCTAATTGAATCTATTAGCCAATTTCCCAAATTCAATTGAACCAATTCGTCAATTCTCCCAATTGAATTGAATCAACTGGTCGATTCAACCTATTTAATTGAATCAATTGTTCAATTCTCCAAATTCGATTGGATTAATTTGTGAGATCCTCCAATTCAGTGGACCAATTAGTCAATTCTTCAATTCAATTGGATCGAATTTCTCCAACTAAATTGAAGCAATTGGACAATTCAACCAATTTTGTTGAACCAATTGTCTCAATTTTTTCAATTCAATTGAATAAATTGGTCAATTTTTTCCCAATCCAATTGAGCCAGTTGGCCAATTCCTCCATCTCAATTAAATCAATTGGTCAATTCCATGGATTCAATCGAACTAATCAAAAAGCCAATCGCAAAAAATTTCTAAAATTAGTCGCTAATTGAATAAACTATATAGTCATCCAATAAATAATTTTATAGTTAGATTTATAATGAACTCTTTTCAATAAATAAATGGAAATTCTCTATAATTATGCTTATAAGCTTTCATTTTTTGAGTACCCATTTCTTCCAAGCATATTTATTCTTTTAATTTTAGATTTTAGTTAAATTTTGTTTAATCTTTTCGATTTCCTTTTTCTAAAATTTTGAAAATTTCACCAAGTGACATGCAAATAATTTATTATGTATTGTGTATATATAACATTTATTATTAGTATTTTGAACACTATAGCATGAAAATATAAATATTCTACCTTTTTTGTTTATATAAAATTTTGAGCACACATTTGTGTTCATCAACAACTATTCTATACATATTTTGTAGTATACTTAAATATTGTGTAAATAAACTGCATTAAGTTATCAGAAACTTGATAAAAATATTTTCTCAAAATTCAATTTCTTTTCTTACCTATTTATTCTATTTTGACATTTTAAAAAAATTATAAAACTTAAACTTATATATATATATATATATATACATGAACAAGTTTTTATCAACAAAATATTTAATTCTTTCATCAAAATAACTTAAACTTTGAAACGAAAATTTCATGGTATTTGTTAAGTGAAGTCTATTTTTTCCCCTTAAGAACATTCAATTAAATATTTTTTTTATTTAGAATAATTAAATTAAAAATAAAATAAAATAATAAAATAGTTTGTTTTGACTATAGTGCACTGGGCAACTACTAGATAAGCCGTAAAATACATTACCAATTCATTCCATAAATACGTCTCATGATTTTATTGGTTCGAAACTTATACAATAGTGAAACAATTCGTCATATATTTCTAGCAATTTGATTGAGCCATTTTCTCTCTAATCAATGATTATAATATATATTTTTTTACTTCCCATGTGAATCACAAGATATGTACAATATTTTCCCTTCTATTCTATTTTCTTTTTTGAGTTAATTTGCTTGTAGGAACTTCCTAAATAAGTTTCTTCCACAAGAGGGAAAAAAAAAGAATCGGTTTTATGTCTAAAGATGCAATTAGAAGGTGCAAATAATTTTTGCAATGGTATATGAGTAGGTTGGTTTTGAATTTGATTTGAATTACAATATTTTTAACTCTTTGATTTATTTTCATTAATCATAAGTTGCTCTTCCATTAAATATAACCTACCAATTAATGTGTTATATTATTTTCTCTCATCATAAGAACCCTATAGATTGTCGAATGAGATACAAAAAAACAATAGAAATGTGTGGAAAAAAGTGAGAAGAAACTTTATAAGGTACTCAAATTTTATGAATGTTTGTCTAATTTTATATTTACCACAATACGTCTCTTGTTTCTTTTTTGTTGATTTTTTTTTCTTTTGTTGAATGCCCCTGGAATGCGGAATTTCGCTGGAAGAGCGATTCCAATGGAGTCCACCAGAATTCTGTTGCAAATGATATTCTGCTAGGAAAACAACCGGTGGATTATTCCCCCGGAATATTCCGAGGAAAATTGGGGGAATATTCTATTGGAATCTTTTTGGCAGAATATTCCCCTAGTTTTCTCATCTTTCTAGCAGAATATTTCCCCGGTTTTCCCCTATTATTATTTTTTTTTAAATTACATTCCAGGGATATTATCTCCTGGTTGTACCCCGGTTATTTAATATTTAATTTTTAATTTTTTAATTTTTTTCCAGGGAATATTCCCTCAATTTTCCCCGATTTATCAATTGTTTTAAATTACATTCCAGGGGAATTTCCCCCCGGAAGTTCCCGGTTATTTTATTTTTAATTTTTTAATTTTTTTTCCTAGGAATATTCCCCCAGTTTTTTGATTTTTAAAATTATATTCTAGGAGAATTTCCCCCCAGTTGTCCTCCAGTTTTTT
Source organism: Petrea volubilis (assembly GCA_026212405.1). Classification (NCBI taxonomy): domain Eukaryota; kingdom Viridiplantae; phylum Streptophyta; class Magnoliopsida; order Lamiales; family Verbenaceae; genus Petrea; species Petrea volubilis. The sequence continues at coordinate 17,289,382 of CM047885.1, read as the reverse complement.
TATTTTTATTTTTAAATTCAACTTTTGTTAAAAAAAATAAATATAATTTTAATTTTTTATTATGAGAAGCTAAAATGAATTAATAAATACACAATAATACATATATATATCATATTATTTTAATATCCCATATTCTTCCAAACACAATTCAAATATAAAATACATAATATCAATAAACAAAAAATATTAAAAAAAAAAATTTAAAAAAGTTGTTCACACCAGAAATAAAAATGTCTAACTACTACTACTCATCATCATCATCAAAGTACTCGTACTCATCTTTGTCGTCCCCTCCGACATCGGTGGGGCTCACATTTAGCTGCGACGGAAACATCTGTGATTACTCATCTTTTCCAAACATATTTGTTCTTATAATTTTAGATTGCAGTTAAATTTTATTTAATTTTTTCATTTTTTTTCAAAAATTGAAAATTACATTAAGTCACGTGAAAAAAATTAATTATGTATTTTGTGTATATATAATATTTATTATTAATATTTTCAGTTCTATAGCATGTAATATAAATATTCTAGCTTGCTAGTATATAAAATTTTGACCTCACATTGTATTAAGCAATTCAATAAAATATATTCTATGGACTATTTTATACATATTTTATATTATAATTAAATATTGTGTAAGTAAATTGCATTAAGATATCAAAATCGCGATATAAATTCAAAATTAAATTTCTTTTCTTATCTATTTATTCTGTTCTGACATTTTGAAAAATTTGTACAAAACTTAAACTTATACATGTAAACAATTCTTTATCAAAAAAAATATTTAATTCTTTCATCATAATACTTTAAATTTTGCAATGAAACGTTTATTTTGTTTGGCAAGTGAAAGCATTTTCCCTAAAGAGCATTCAACAAAATATTTTTCTATATAAGAATAATTAAATTAGAAATAAAATAATATAATAAAATAGTTTGTTTTTAGTTTCTTCCCGGTGTAGGTATAAAAGATGATGAACAATATGGGCAATTGGCACATTGCACCGTCTAAATACACTTGATTGGCACTATACAACATAAAATTAAAATTTTGGTATTTCGTACTCTTGACAATGAATTAGTTTGGCACTTTGCACCCTCCACACATTCCCATTGAACCACTGGAAATAATTTTTTGGCTAGAATTAAAAGGGAAAATTTAATATTCTATATAAACATATATAAATAAAGTAATCAACTGAATGCCGACTTCTTCCTAAAAATTAGGATACAATACAGAAAAATTGAAGAAAAAAAATAAAAGGCAACGAAACTCCCCTTGACAGCTTGAGTGCTTCTCAATATCTCTCAACTTTTCACCTAGTTTTTAACAACAAATTGAAAAATGTTGACTGTTGAAGTTGGGTGATAAACAAATCATGAAAATATTTAAAGAAGAAGATGACAACGAATGGGCACTTCACAATGAAAATATACCACAAAATATTTTTTGGTGTTTCTATTGAACTATGTATTGTAACACACAAGTTCATATCATTGTCACTCAAGAACAACCGTGGTTCTCAAGGTCATGAGGTGTTTTTCAAGTGATAGAAAACGTGGCCTTGTCAATTTGAATTAACCTTTTGCTAGTGACGATAATGAATTTAGTATGAATTATTGCTAATATATATATATATATATATATAAGGCACGGTTTTGAATTTATGAGATTAATTTTTTTTTTGGATTCTAGATTATATTTTGAATTATAGAGATTCCTTAATTTTGGTTGGAATATTATTCCCAACGAAATTTTGTTAATAGAAATGGATGGAGGGTGCAAAGTGCCAAACTAATACATTTTCAAAGGTGTAAAATGCCAAAATATCAATTTTAGAGTGCATAGTGCCAATCAAGTGTGTTTAGAGGGTACAATGTGCAAAATTCCATGCATAAAATCATACAAACATATGTTGGGAAAATGGATAATTTTAATTTTTCACTTACGTTTGAGAAAATTTGGTTTTATGAATTTTTTACATGTAAGGAATTATTTAACTTTTTTGTTTATTTAAAATCAGTGGAAGTGGATAATGCTAAATTATAGGATTGAATCTCATTGGTACTACATCTTTTGTGTCATTCGGTGAAAATGTTGGAAAAGTAATTTATCAATGTCCGTTATCGGGGACAGAGCCAAAAATTTAAATTGTAATTTTTTAAGATAACTAATTATCTTAAAATTAAGTATAAATGTAATATACAATATTCTCGTACAAATGATAATATTATTTTTCATATTTGTTGTGCATATATGACAAATTCTAATAAAAATATCACTTCTAAATAAATATAGGAGGCAAATAAACATAATTGAATAAATAAAATATTAAATCTTCAAAAAAATATACTTTCCTTGTCTATTTATTGGATTAAAGCATCCTAAATTTTTATTCAATGGTTTTTATAGTAAATTTAATGATATAATGATATTTTACACTAAGTTCACAATTACACAGTCCCTGAGTTTCTCTCTGAGTTCTCTCCATAGTGGTGTTCGGGAGTGCCTTGAGTGTTAGGAGATCTGATCCTGGAAGGCGGACGGGGACAGGGACAGGTGAGAGGGAGGTACAGGTGGTAGTCTGATGTTATACCCTCCAGTCCAACTTAAGGAGGAGGAACTAGCTCGTTTAACAGTGCGCACCGAGTCGTTTTCAGATCTGAGGGAGTCTACTTCTCATGGCTTACTGTGTATGGTACTCACATATAAGCTGTATCTCAAAGACAAGTTCAAGTTCTCTTGGTGGCGAATGTGGAAGTTGAAAGGAAAGTACACCTTCATTGACTTGGGACCGAATTTCCACTTGGTAAAACTGGAATCCCAGGAAGATAGCGACAGGGATCAAAGAGGGATGCCTGTGGTTGTTTGAAGAGAAACTTGTGGTCTTTGAGGACTTTCACTTGTTTGAGATGATGGAAGCTATCGACCTGTTAAAATTGCCATTCTGGTTATGGATTGGCAATATACCAGTAGTTTGCGATAGGGTGGACTTGGCGAGCTAGATTGGTGATACATACAGGGGATCATTGGCGGCTGATATTACAGGCACCACGATTAGTATAAAAGTCATGGTTGATCTGAAGAAACCGTTGTCATGAGGACGATTCATTGACATCTCGATGGTAAAGCCACACTGGGTAGGTTCCAATACGAGCGATTACCGGAGTTTTGCTATTTGTGTGGTCAAATGGGACACCTTGTCAAGGATTTCCCAGACAAGAAACAGACTGATGTTGGGTTCGACGAGAATAACATGCCATAAGGATAGTGGCTTATCTATGGTACATGAAAGGGGTTTATACCATCGGACACTATATCGAAACAAGGTGCCGCGGGGACGTGGGTGGTGGCTTGTCAAGGAAGTGACTATAGGTGACCAGTGGCAAATAATTGCTAACATGGTGTTAGATCATTTGGTGCTTATGTTGCGCCTCTCCTCATCTCAATTAAAGGGTACTACAGTTTGAGGTTCGAACAATTTTGGACTAAGCGTTCAGAGGCTAGACATATAATTCAAACTTAATGGCTCATGCGGGTGGAGAGGACAAGGGGGAGGTGTTTAGGGGCTGTTAATCAAAGACTTACAAGATTTATAAGGGGGCTTGAGGATTGGAACCGTGAAGGTGTTGGAAACCTAATGCACCGAATTAGAGAGACACAAGCTGAATTGTTTAGGCTGAGCAACCAGCAACCATCTCTTACAAGGGAGGAGGATATCAGGCGGGTAGAGAAAACGCTCATCATGCCGCGTGATGACGAAGTGCGGCTTTGGCACCAACAACCAAGGGTGAATTGGTTGAAATATAACGATAAAAATACCGCCTTCTTTCACCAAACGACATTGGGCCAACCACGGGCTAGTCACATATGGGTTCTGAAGGATAATGCGGGGCGGCAAGCGACATCGCAGCACGATATGGAGAATATTGTGGTTAATTATTTTTCAGACCTTTTCACTTCTGTTGGGCAGGGTCTCATGGGTGACCTTACGGATATTTTTGAATGTAAACTGATGGAAGTGTAGAAAGATGAGTTGGTCGTGCCAGTGATGGAGCAAGAAATTTTTATGGCGGTGCATGATATGCATTTGTCGAAGCTGCCTGACTGCATGGTTTCCTGACGGGTTTTTACCAATGGTGCTGGAGTATTATGGGAGGCGATATCTTTGAGGCTTTCCGTAGAGTGTTGGAAAATCCGAATGGAGTAATTGTGTTTGAGTTTATACGAGTTATTAACAAGAAAACTGTGACTTTAATCCCCAAGAAACCGGGGGCTGCTCATATTGCGGACTTCCACCCTATTAGTCTATGCAACGTCACTTATAAGATCCTTGCAAAAACACTGGCTAATAGGCTTCGGGGGGTATTGTACAAAATCATATCGAAAAATCAGCGCGCGTTTGTCCTAGATAGGCTTATCACGAATAATGCTATTATTCCACACGAAGTGTTCCAGGTCCTGTGGTAATGGCAGAAGGGAAATATGGAACATGTCGTTGTTAAATTCGACATGTCGAAGGCGTATGACCGCATTGAGTGGAGTTTTGCAAGCTTGCGGATGTTACTTTTCAAGTCCCAGCCAATGGTTCATTAATGACAGAATTCCACCCCACGAGGGGAATTCAACAAAGGGATCCCTCATCCCCTTATCTCCTTTTGTTATGTTTGGAGGCCTTCTCGGCAATGCTTTATATATCACATAGGGAGAAGGTGTTGAATGGACTTCGAGTATGCGGCTTGATGCCTCGGTTGACCCACTTATTCTTTATGGATGATTCGTTGTTATTTGTCTGGGCTGAGGGAAAGGAGGTATAACGCCTTCTTGAAATCTTATACAAATATAAGGTCATGTCTAGTCAGAAAGTCAATTTGGGAAAGACGATGTTGATGTTTAGTGAGAACACAAAAGAAGCGATGAAACAAATGATGTATGATCTTCTCCAGTACTCTAACGTACCCATCGACTCATACCTTGGCTTGCCAATCTCATTGGCAGGGACCAAGAGGCTGAAATTTCAAGTCCTAATGGATCGAATTTGGAAAAATATTCAAGGATAGAAGAGTAAGCTGTTGTCCGCAGTGGGCAAAGAAATCCTTATCAAATCTATTGCACAAGTTATCCCCACTTGTGCTATGAGTATTTTCGAGCTGCTGGTCCAAGTGTGTCGCGCATTTAATTCATTGTGCTCTAAATTCTGGTCAGGATGGTCGGAGGCAGCCTGGAAAATTGTATAGGAGTCTTGGGTTCAAAATTACACGCATGAGACCACAAACATACGGATTGAGGAGAAAATAGAGGCGCACACTGAGAGACCGCCTGGCCTCTAGCTCCCACCTAGAGCTGGGGTCTTAAAAGCAAATTTCAATGCAGAGTTGGATGTAGACAAAGGAGTATAGGGCTTGGCAATGGTCGTACAAGACTCAACGGGGGAGTTCGTTGGTGCACGCTCATGTATTAAGCCTGGGAAGTGTGATCCTCTAGCGATGGAACTGGAGTCACTTCTTGAGGGGTTGAGATGGCTTTCTCGGCTTGGCATTTCCAAGGTCTAAGTGGAAGGGGATTGTCTCCACACTATTATTTTCTGCAAGACTCCAGCGTTGTGTATTTCTCTCCACCAGTTGACCATCGATGACATTGTTGAGATAATGCGTTCATTTGAAGAACTAAGCCTTGCTCATGTGAGACGGACGGCTAATGCTGCTGCTCATTCCTTAGCAAAGTTTTTAGCTTGTAGCTTGGTTAATTTTGAGACATGGGGAGGCTCTCCGCCGGATTGTATTGATAACATTATGTATGTTGACAAGTTACGAGTACAGAAATAAAATCTTACCAAGGACTCATCGTCCTTGAGACTTTTCAATAAAAAAAAATGATATTTTACACTAATTAATTCAAGAAAAATAGAAAAAATAAAACAACTATAACATTATCAAATATTGCGGAACCACATTAGCTAGAAATTAGTAAGTGATTTTACCACCTTTGGAAACTTAGAAATGTCAAATTAAATAAATAAGTAAATATACATGTATATATTTATCTTTAGAGAATTATGTTTGTTAGTGTGAAGCATAAGGAAAACTTTATATTTTTTATAACAAATTTAAACATAGATAATTTAATCATTTATTATATTTAGTTTGTGCATGATAAGGTCATACAAGCCATGATTTTTCTATAAAATTGACAGATTTTTGAATGCTTTTTAGTTGTTTCATATTATTTTATATCGTTTATTTGTTCGTTTAGGTTATTTGTAGAATCTTGTGTAAGATGGAACCAAAATGGTGAAAAGCATACGCTAAAGCACAAAAAAGGACATGTTTCAACACAAATGGAACAAACTGCACATTATATCCTATGCTTTAGCATAACGTTTTGTATGCACCAGCACAAGTCGAATAGAAGCTTGAGTCATGCGCCAGTGAACCGGTGCTCTAGCACAAAAAATCCCTATGCTCTAGCATGGCGTAAAATTTTGAAAATTATCGTGAAGTCAAAATGTTGTGCTCCAGCACAAGATTCCTTATGCGCAAATACAATGAATATGAGAGAGGCGTTCTAGATTGATTTGGAAAGAATTTTTTCCTTATTTTACTAGGACTAGGACTTTATTACAATTAGTTAACTACTAGAAAAACTATATATAGCCATGGATTTAAGCTACAGAAAAAATCCGTCGCTAACAGCCACAGACTAGCCACGGATTTAAAAAAAAAAAAAAAACTTAGCCACGGATTAGCCACGGCCTGATCGTGGGTAATTTAGCCATGACCAATCCGTGGCTTTTTTTAGTGGCTAATATTAGCGCGAAATTTATTGCCAATTTTTAGCCACGGGTTACCCACGGCTTGGCTAAAAATATGTGCCCAAATTTTCTTATTTTTTGGCACTAGGTATGATTTGAACTCTTGACCTCTTAATTGAAGTTAAAGCATTAAACCGCTATACTACTTTCACTCTTTGTTTAATAATTAATTTTTGCTATATTTAAATAATATATGTATATTATATATATTGATATATATATATATAATAAATGATTCGATATATTACATATATATAAGATTAGATATACTTATTGATGCTTTTCGTTTTCCTAGCACCAAGAATTTGTAATGCGGGAAAAGAGTTCGGCCTTTTGTGAATTTAATCGTCTCGATGGCAAAAGAACCTGCAAAAAAGGAGGTTAGCACTCCACTGAATTAAGTCAGTATTTGCTTAGGAACGAGGAAAAGTATGCAAAAAAAGATGAAATAAACATAAACGATGCTTGAAATTGTCAAGGTTATGCTTGAAAACGATCAATAATGGCTTAAAGAACTTTTGAGAATTATTTCAGAACTTAGAGAATGATTTTATGCTTAGAAAAATCTCCCTTGCCTCTGTACGCCCCTGGTCCTTATATAGAGCCAGGAACGTAACTAGCCTGTCCTGGGAATCACGGGTGTGCTCCGCAAAATCAGGGTGGTTGGGGACGTGTTAGTTGCGATTCTTCCGGATTCGGTGGATGCATCCCAGCCCTCTTATCCCACGTGCCTTTTGACTCAGGTCTAGGGTTAGCTAGGTAATGGGTAGGCCGACGGCTTGAGACCTCCCTTCCTGATATTGGGCTTAGGGGCGTATACTTCCTGGGCTTTGATCCAGGATTGATACCGGGCTTGAGGAATGACTTATCCTTTCCAGGGCTTGGGCTCGAGATTGCATCCTTCCTGGGCCATGATTCAGGGCTGTTCTTGGACTTTTATTGGGATTACTTCCTATGAAGCCCAATAACAAAATAAGGCCATATCATCACTCCCCCCTACTCTCGTAGTTGAGGTGACTCAACTGTGAGAGTAGTCGAAAGAGCCTTCATCTTGATGCCCTTCGATTATTTTTCAAGACTGTCGTACATACATACCCCCCGAAAACACGAGAGAAAGACTCTTCCTGTGTTGCCCGAGGGGTGTAACACCCTTGACTGTGTTGAGGAGGGTGACCGTGAGTTAGGCTCCCAAGCCGACGCCCCTCCTGAAGGAAAGCAGAATGCGCCCCGCCGAGGGAAGGCTAAAGAGAACTCTCCTATATTAGCTGCAGAGGATGCAACTCTCCTATATTAGCTGCAGAGGATGGCAACGCTCCTATGATCCTTGTTGAGGAGGGTACTTCCAATGCCCCTCCTGCTAGCATCTCCACCACTACTCCCGTAGGGGGTACTTTTTGCTCACCCTATCTTTGCTTTGTTTAATATTCCATACTTCCTTCATTTGATGGTGATTCGTTGTTAACCTTTCAGGTCATGGATCAACCATCCCTCTGCCTGAGACTCGAGTTAACAAAGGTACAGTGGGCACCCCTTCCACCAGGACAGAGGGTGTTACTGCTTCCAGGATGGATGGCTCCTCTGACAGCGCCACCCCTCCTGACAGCCCCGCTTCCCCTGATGACTCCACCCCTGATGGCTCCTCCCTTCCTGAACAAGGATTGAGGAAGGAGTGATGCCCTAGTCTAGGGTCACCCCTCCCCCCTTTTTATCCAGCTTTGCTTTTCCCTTTTACTTTTTGCTTAGATGTAGTGCTCTTACGCACGTACCTTTCTCCACCTACTTTCGTAGGTCGTTATCTACGCATTAATTTAGGATTCTCTATGGATCGCTTTTCTTCTTTTGAAATCGTATGGTGAATAATATCGTGTTCTTATGCTTCCCTTCCTTTGATTCTTGTGCGTTTTTTTTTTGTGAGCACCTTCCCTTAATTGCTTTCCTGCGTGATCACAGTCTAAAATTTAAGAAAGAAATATAACAACTGGTCTTGTCAACGAGATACAAGAACATAGCACGCTTAGTAGTTTTACTCGTAGTTTGCATAACTCATCGCTTGAGGATGCAAATTTTGAGTTTGTTTTTGATGTTGGGAGAGTTTCTTCCTACTCCGGGAAGATTTCCTCTTTAATTTTAGGACATTTGTCCTTTTGAGTCATTTATTGTTTTCTAGACCGAGGCTATGAATTTTTAGGCCAAAGTCTTGAATTTTTTCACCATATTGCGAACCCTTCCTCTGGGGTTGCTTCGGGAAGGTCTAGCCCTTTATTTAGGTATGGTATCCCCCTCATGTGTTAGGGGAGTATCTTTGAAATTTCTTCACCATATTGCGAACCCTTCCTCTGGGGTTACTTCGGGAAGGTCTAGCCCTTTATTTAGGTATGGTATCCCCTCATGTGTTAGGGGAGTATCTTTGAAATTTTTTCACCATATTGCGAACCCTTCCTCTGGGGTTGCTTCGGGAAGGTCTAGCCCTTTATTTAGGAGCGGTGTCTCCCTCATGTCTTAGGGGAGTATGTGCTCCTTTCATTTCTTTCATCCCTCCTTCTTTCCCTTGACTCCTCACAAGGTTGGGTCATTGCCTCATCTGCATTGATATGCATCTCCACTCGTGCCAAGAGTTCATCAAAATTAGTGGGGGGTCTTTTAGCTAAAGAGCGGTAGATGCTTCCTCTCCGTAGCCCTTGTGCAAATGCTGTGGACTTCATTTCATCGCTGATCCCTGGGACTTGTACGACGGCCGTATTGAACCTATCTAAGTAATGTCGCAAGGACTCCCTTTCCCCTTGCTTTATATTGAAAAGGGTCAGTGGGGTTCGCAGCCGTTTCTTGCTACTGGAAAACTGGTGTAGGAACAACTGTCGAAATTCCCCAAAAGTCTGGATGGAGTTCGGAGGTAATTGATTAAACCACTGTTGTGCACCTCTCCTGAAAGTGGTGCGAAAGACCTTACATTTCACTCCATCGGTGTACCCGTGGAGCTCAACCAGACCGTCAAATCTGATTAGGTGTTCCTGAGGGTCGCGGGTACCATCATACTCCGGGAGGTTGGCGGTGTTGGTGAATGGAGGAAGGACGTCCTCTTGTACATTCCTGCAAAATGGAGTCCCTATAGGGACCGATTCTCGTTCTCCTGTGAGCTTTCTCTCCATTTGTTGCATCCTTTGCTGCAACTCCACTACTCATGTTGGAGGAGAACCCTCTCGAGGATGACCCACCGAGAGATTTCCCCGGGCCTCTGTATGTATCTTTTCCGCATCACGTGTGCCCCCGCAGATACCATGTGGATTACTGTTGGATTGGATATTGGCATCCATTGGGAGCGAGGCGGATTCCCTTGCTAAGTTTTGTCCTTCTATGTGGTCCAGAGGTGCGTTTGTTGCTATTGCAGGGTCTCCTCCTTCTTGTGTGGGATGATTAGTCCCATTGTGGCCCCTATTCCATCTTGAGGTGCCGCTGAAGGGTACTTCGTTCCATATTGTACGCCCTGTAGGTGGCGTTTGTGGTGCAACCCCTGCGAGGGCAGTCACTACGGCCCCTGTTATCATCTTTGTGAGGTTTTCCCATGTTATTGTTCCTGTGGTCTGTGCTCCTCCAGGTATCTCTCCTGTGGCATACGCCCCTGGGCACGTGTTCCCGTAACATGCACTTCTGTATCATGTTGTACGGCGGCTTGCAATCCTAGAGTGTGAGCCCCTGCAGCTTGCTCTCCTACACGTGCCTCTCCTAAAGCATGGGGTCCCAAAGTGTGCGCCCCTATAGGGGTTACTCCTGCGACATTCGTCCCTGAAGCATGGGGTCCTGGATTGTGCGCCCCTATAGGGGGTACTCCTGCGACATTCGTCCCTGAAGCATAGGGTCCTGGATTGTGCGCCCCTATAGGGGTTACTTCTGCGACATACGTCCCTGGAGGATAAGATCTTGCAAAGTGTCCTCCTGGAGCATGCAGTCCTGAAACTTGTACTTCCACGGCCAACGTTCTTGTGGAGTGCATTCCTGGAACGTTCTGTTCTGGACGTTGAACTGCCGCGGCCAACGTCCCTATAGGGTGCATTCCTGTAGCGCTCTGTCCTGGAGGTGGTATTTCCACAGCCAACGTCCCTATAGAATGCATTCCTGTAGCGCTCTGTCCTGGAGGTGGTATTTCCGCAACCAACGTCCCTGGAAATTGTTCCCCTGTGATCGTTACTTCTCTTGGAACTACTCCCAAGGATTGTGTCCCTATAGGGGGCACTCCTTGGGTGATGAATGTGGATCGTATATTTCCGCCCTCCAAAACTTCCCCTCTAGGAGGGATGTTACCATCCTGCACAGTCGTGACAGGGAGGATGTCATCCTCCTGCGATGTCATGACAAGGGTGTTTCTCCCTGGAACATCAGTGGACTCTTCTCCCAAGGTCTTGGGTGTGTCATTTCTGGCCATAGCGATGTGCGCTTTGTCGTTTCGTAGTAAACTGTCTCACGCCTTAACTCGTATCCCCACAGACGGCGCCAATGATGCTTTTCGTTTTCCTAGCACCAAGAATTTGTAACGCGGGAAAAGAGTTCGGCCTTTTGTGAATTTAATCGTCTCGATGGCAAAAGAACCTGCAAAAAAGGAGGTTAGCACTCCACTGAATTAAGTCAGTATTTGCTTAGGAACAAGGAAAAGTATGCAAAAAATGATGAAATAAACATAAACGATGCTTGAAATTGTCAAAGTTATGCTTGAAAACGATCAATAATGGCTTAAAGAACTTTTGAGAATTATTTTAGAACTTAGAGAATGATTTTATGCTTAGAAAAATCTCCCTTGCCTCTGTACGCCCCTGGTCCTTATATAGAGCCAGGAACGTAACTAGCCTGTCCTGGGAATCAGGGTGTGCTCCGCAAAATCAGGGTGGTTGGGGACGTGTTAGTTGCGATTCTTCCGGATTCGGTGGATGCATCCCAGCCCTCTTATCCCACGTGCCTTTTGACTCAGGTCTAGGGTTAGCTAGGTAATGGGTAGGCCGACGGCTTGAGACCTCCCTTCCTGATATTGGGCTTGGGGGCGTATACTTCCTGGGCTTTGATCCAGGATTGATAACGGGCTTGAGGAATGACTTATCCTTTCCAGGGCTTGGGCTCGAGATTGCATCCTTCCTGGGCTATGATTCAGGGTTGTTCTTGGATTTTTATTGGGATTACTTCCTATGAAGCCCAATAACAAAATAAGGCCATATCACTTATATATATATATGTGTGTATTTGTATATAATTAGATATATATGTACATATATAACATATATTAGATATACAATACACTGATATATGTTTAATTATTTCATATAGATGATTGATATATAGAATATATGATTAGATATATAGATATATATATTAGATCGATATATACGTACACTATATTTATAACATATATTAGATACGTCATAAATAGATATATATAGTTATATCATATAGACTATATATATTTGATATTAGATATGTTATAATATCACAATATGCTGGATTATACTACATAACTTATTCTGATTTTAAACGTTTTTAATTGATCAATTGTCATAACTTATATTATAGTTTTATTAATAATTTAATAACGTATAATTGTTATTGATAATTTACAATATTTCAATGTAAAATAACTAGGCTAATAAAGCCAGAGTGGTTTAGTCACGGTTTGGCCGTGGCTATTAGCAATGTAAAAAAATTGATTTATTGTGATGAAAATATTTATCACAAAAAATCCAAATTTCGTCACAAAAACGTTTTTGTGACGAAAAAAATTCGTCACAGTTTCCTCACAAAATGGCCCTCGCATAAGGTTATTGTGAGGAATTTTTTGTTTCGTCACAAAAAATATATGTGACGAAATGCTTTTTCCTCACAAAAAATGTATTTTAGTGGAAATATTATATTTTTTGCTCCAAACTCGATTCGAACCCCCGATCTCCGCTAACCGCGCAAGACTGCTCTTTAGTGGCTCCCATGGGGAGTCGAACCCCTGACCTTGGATATAGTTGAATGAAGTGCAACCATTATGCTAATTGCAATTTGCTTGATGGTTTTGTAATTTTATTGTTCTTATTTATTTGTTACCTTAATTTATTAATTTTAATTTTATTTATTTTTTAATTATGTATTGATTAATTAAATTCAAACAATTATAATTTATGTTTGTTAAAACACGTACTATACCCATATAGTACCTGTTCCTATGAATACTTAAAAAAATACTTTTATTTTTCATACAAATTCTAAACTCAACGAATAATATATATACTTTTAATATAACATGTTTAATACTTGATGAAGTAATACGTCATTTTATGAAATTTATTATATTCAATTTTAAATTTATAATATATGAACAATATTTATTGGTGTAATATATCAAAATTTATTATAATTATTAATTGAATATTATATAAAAGACAATTTTGTAATACTTCATAAAAATATTAATTATTATATAAATAATTATATATAATTTATATGATGATTATAAATTAAATAATTTAATTATTAGTTTTTAAGTAATCTTTTTTATAATATATGATGATTATAAATTAAATAATTTAATTATTAGTTTTTAAGTAATCTTTTTTATATAAATTACATAAAACATAATTTATGTGAACATAATATTAAATAAGCCGTATTTTTACTCTAGAATATGTTAATAAATTGTATAATAGTTGTTTGCATATTATTGAGCCAATTTCTTACCTTAAATTTTAAAAAATATTTATAATAGGTACACGTACATGTTGAACGTCAAATATTAGTTGACTGGTATTTAACTAACTAGGATTATAGGTGATAGATGATCATTATAATGAGCGCTATATATACACATATATATATATTAAATTATGAGAACAAATTTTATTAACTTTTTTATTTTTTAAATTTATTTATTTTACTAAATTTGGATTTTTTTAATCACTATAAAAATACCTGAAAATGTCAAAATTACAAACAAAATTATATTTGGGGTTTCTTTTGATTCATCTAATTTTTTTTGGGATATCATGCAAAATATTCATTTGATATTTTTTTAAATAGTCTTTTATAATATTTCTCCATTTAATTGCTTTAGGAAATTAGGAAAAATATTAATTAGATATTTTTTGAGGAATTGTTTTTATAACCTCATGTTGTTAACTTGTGAGGAAAAAAAAATCTTTTTCGTGATGAAAATTCTATTTCCTCACATTAGTCATAGTTATTGTGAGAAAAATTCTATTTCCTCACATTAGTCATAGTTATTGTGAGGAAAATTCAATTTGTTTTAAAAAACACAATTTAATGTGACGAAATTACGATTCGTCATATTATGGTATGTTTATGTGAAAAAATCAAATCTCCTCACAAATTTTTTGTCACAAAAAATATATTTTTTTTGTAGTGGTTAGACCGTGGCTTGGTCAGCCACGGCCTGTGGCTAATACCGTGGCTATGGCTAATTTAGCCACAGTCTAGCCGTGGCTAGTTGGTAGCCACAAAATAATTTTTTTTTAATTTTTTGAATATGATGTGGTTCGAAGTCTTAACCTCTTAATTGAAATTAAAGTATTAAACCACTACATAACTTTAATTTTTTGTTGAAGAATTAGTTTTTGCTATACAACTAATATAAATTATGCGAAATTCTAAATATAAATTATCTAAATATATTTTTTATAATTACTAAATTACTTATTCAATCACTAAATACTTTTCAATAACAAAAAAAGGAAAGCCAAAGATTAGTAAAAAAAAATAAAGGATTGGACCATGACATATATAACCCGATATATATATATATATATATTGGATTTTCAAAATATTTGAAGGCTACAACTCGAATAAGATTTTATATTTGAGACGGTATTTTATCTTTTATTTCATAATATACATTTATGCTATAGAAATATTTGTTTAAAATTATTTTCTTAATTATACACTTTATTTAGAATATTTGGAATTGATGTATATTCATGTAATAAAGTCGAAATATAAAAATGAAACACTTATTTGGAATACTACTTGCCGTGACTAGAAATTGGTGGCCATTAGCCACGCCACTTTTAGCCACTGAAAAAATCCATGACTAATTTTCTGGACCACGGATTTTTGCCAAAATCCGTGGCTAAATCTGTTTTTTCTAGTAGTGGTTGTTAGTTGTAGAAGACATGAAATCTTTTTTTTTTTTTTTCATCTTTTACATTATTTTCTCTCTAAATTGGTTTACTTTAGTTTTACTCAATACTTAGATGTTCAAGACTTTGAGGGGGAGCAAAGCTGAGTGCAACAACGCTATCATAAGGATTTTTGTTCTCATTTTCTTCTCTTTTGAATCTTTATTTCATGGTGTCATGTTTATTTTCTATATTGTTTTCTAATTTAGTTATGAACTAAATTTCTTTTCTAGAATTATGAATGAATATTTTTGAATGAATTAGAATTGCATTTATTCCCTTTATTATTTCTTGATTTCTGATTGCTTTTTCTCTTGAGTGTTAGATTCATCTATCTAATTGCTTGATCACCATCCAGATTAGTTGTCTAAATTCTAATTGATTTTGGAAGAGGATATTAGGATAGGTTGATAAGAGGAAAACTTGGGTTAAATTTATTTGTAGAGATGAATAAGAGTGATTCATGGGTAGGGTAGGAATACACTTCCACACCACAGGTAGTCCAATTCAAATACATGTTAAATATTTTCCATTAATTAATTCATATAAGAATAATAGTGGATTGCGGTGTAAGAAGTAAATTATGATATGGTTGACATACACTTGTAAGGTTTATTGATTTGGGACCAGTAATAAGGGTCATTAAATTTAAATGCGAGATAAGAACGGGTTCAATTAGTTTAATTAGGAGATTTCATAGTTTTAGGCTTTAGTAATATTGAATTTCCATTCCTTGCTTTCTATTTATTATTTGCATTTCTTACTTTTAATTATGTCCCTATAATATGGGATTGTTTGGATAAAAAGTATTGCACTAGAATAGTACTTAGTAATTAAATAGTTTGGTTTCTTGTGGGAATGATACTGGACTCATCTTTTATTACTTGTTGAAATACGTATACTTGTGTATTGGCGGCATTTGCATAGATGAATTTTTGGCATTGTTGCGGTGGAGCTAAAGTCATTTATTTTATTAGTATTGTGTCAAAACAAGATAACTTTAATTCAAATATTATTTTATTTTATTTTTGTTTCAAACTTTTCTATTTTCTTATTTTGTTTTCAAGATCTTCAACCTATTTTATTAAAAAGTTTGAGATTGTTCCACACAACCCTGAAATTGGGAGAATATTCTACAAATATTTACACTATGTTTGGTTCTAGGATTTTAGGAGGAAAAGGAAAAGAAAATAGAAAGGAAAAGTATTTTTCAATGTTTGGTTATTAGGGAAAAAGAAAGAAAATGGTAAGGAAAGGAAAATAGAAAGAAAATATAACATAAATTGAAAAAAAAATTTTAATTCCAATTAAGTAAGGAAAGTGAAGGAAAAACTTGTTTTCTAATATTATGTTACCTCTCCAATACTCTCTCACTTTTCAAGCTCTCACTTCATTTTTGTTACTCAAACTAATTAATTGTTTGGATATATTTCATGCAAATTTTTTTTATTTTTTTATACAATTAATTGATTGTTTGGATTTTTTATAAGTGTGTTTTTACATTTTTCCTTTAATTTACAATAATAACCAAATAAAATGGAAGCTAATTTTCTAGAAAAATCATTTTCATTCTTATTTTCTTTAACAACCAAACAAGATAGAAAATTTTAAAATTCTTACAATTTCTTTTCCTTTCCTTAACATTTTTCTTTCTTCCTAAAATCTTAGAACCAAACAAAGCCTTAAGGGAACTAGCCACAAAATCATCCAAACCTCAAGATAGGTTGAAGAGGACAAAAATAATAAAAATAGGGCACTTTCGGAATTCGCTACCTCATTGGTTTATGGGTTGCAAACCAGCATTCATAGGCATGCAATCTAGTCAAATAATTTCGAGATCAAGCATGATAACATCTGGATGATCTAGAATACAATGCTACTTCGAGGGCTACCCCATGAAGATCTGAATGCCTATGTTTTAGATTTCTTAGACATAGGCCACACCATTAAGTTTGATAGGGTGACAGAAGATGCAGTCCGCCTATGCTTATTCCCTTTGTCTTCGAGATAAAGCTAAGATATGGCTAAATTCTTTGCCAATGGGATTGATCAGAACTTGAGATAACCTTGCCCCATAAGTTCTTACGGAAGTATTTTTTGCCAGAAAAAATTGTTAGAACTAAAGAACGCCATATTCCTTTTCAAGAAATAAGTCGTAGAGTCACTTTATGATGCTTGGGAGCAGTATATAGATTTGCTCAGGAAATGCCCCTATCATGGTCTACAGGAGTGGATTCAAATTCAAACATTTTACAATGGTTTATCTAAGCACATTTGGACGGTAGTAGACGCTGCAGCAGGAGGAACTTTGATAAGTAAAACAACACATGATGCACATAAGCTCCTAGAGAATATGGCATCAAACAACTTATCAGTGGCAATCCAATATATCAACAATTCGAAAACTAGCAGGTGTTCATGAGGTGGATACATTGACAACTCTTACTAAGAGGTTTGATAGTGTGGGAGTTAGTTACCTTCAAAGTCCATAGTCATCAGTTCTGACGGCCACTTCAGCAGTAACAAGCATGAAAATGAACAACATATTTTTGCTGGTATGAAGAGCCATTTTTAGTGTTTAGGGATCTATTAAATTGTGGAATTGTAAGTATGTTATGAAATTTGACAAACCACGATATTTATAATAAGACGAAGGGGATGTTATTATGGTTGTAATAACTCTAATTAACAAGTTAATTAAAGAGGAATTAGTTGCATATAGTTAATTACAGGTCATGTCCCATGTAAAAAGTTTCAATATTCCTGTAAATGAAATTAACTACACACGACATTGGTTAAAGAAATAATTGTCAATTCTATTAATATACCTTCTGAGAGTTCCTCTTTCTTTCGTCAATGAGAGTTTACCTTCTTTCCTATGAAAGCTTTTCTCTCTCTTGAGGGCCGTCCGACTTCTCCACCTCAACTCCATTCCTCTCTAAGTTCTAGTCGTTTTTTGTTTTCTGCTGCATCTCTGTTATTTCTTGTCTATTGTGGTGTACTTATTTTCCCCTTTTTTATCCCAGGTACCTCCGACGCAGTGGTCGCGACACGGACGACCTGCAATTTCTGTTTTCAGATCTGGTCCTTTTGTCCACCGTTTTCCTCGACTTGTTTGAAGAATGGAGGGTGAGATTGAAAGGATGCAGAAACTTCTATCCCTTACTGAGGATGAGGATATTGGGCTAGATCTGACTCATGGTGAATGGTCTGGACAGAAACCAACAAATGCCTTTTTCGTTATGGGCCGGATATTGATCACAAAGAGCTTCAATTTTGACTTTTTTAAGACCACTATGCTTGGAACCATCAAACCTTTGCGAGGATTGGAGTTCAAACAATTAAACAATGGGCGCTTTTTGATGCGATTCAGTCACCACTTGGATCGAAAGCGGACTCTAGAAAACTCCCCTTGGTCATTCGAAAAACAACTGGTAGTCTTACAGGAGTTGGATGTGGATGATGATCCAGCCTCTATAAATCTTGATTGGTGTGACTTCCATGTTCGAGTGCATAACTTGCCCCTAAGCAAAATGACACGAGAGATAGCAACACTTATTGGAAACAGAATTGGCAAGTTCAGGGATGTGGACTTCGAGTCAACTGGGAAGATGTGGGGTGACAGTTTGCGTATTCGGGTTAGTCTCAATCTCACAGTGCCGATTAAACGAGCTTTAAAGATTCGTGGACCAGCAGGGGCGGAACTCTTAGTCACTTTCACTTATGAAAAACTGCAGAATTTCTGCTATTGGTGCGGTTTATGCGATCACATTGTTGCGCTATGTCCTCTGCAACTGCAGGAAGGTTTCACTGATCCGGGCTCAGATACACCATACGGGCCGTGGCTTCGGGCCATCCCACAATCTGGATCCGGACAACGAAGGAGACTATTTCTGGCAAGTGGAGACCGACAAGTAATTATGCCGAGTTTCACGTCATGGAAAGGCAAAATTGCGGCTCAAGTTACGGGAGATCCAGAAAATCAAAGGTGCGATCCTAATGCTCCTCCACTTGCCTTATCTGAGCTCCAAATTATCCCACGTCCAGCTTCTCCTTCTCAACTCCACCCAAATCAGAAAATTACACTCCCAGAACCTACTCCCCATACTTCTGACCCAATACCCACCCTCTCTTCGGATGATGGGCCTAGCCCATCTGGAAAACTCAGCAGCCCAGTCCCCTCAAACTATTCTACTCCACACTTCTCTACAACCACGAATTATAACCCCCTAGACCAGCCCATAATCCAAATCCAAAGTAAAACACTCTGCCCATTTAAGCAAAACCCAAATGAATCCCATACCCCTCACCCCATGGACCTCTCCTTACCAGATAAAGAAAATAGAAACCCAGTCCATATCCAATCCTCCAAGTGCCGTTTTCGAAATCGGGCCACGCCTACTGCACCTCTCTCTCCCACTCCCACAAATCATGAATCCCCTGCATTGGTCAATCCTCAGCCCACAAAAAAAATTAAGCTCCTCGACTCCACCTCACCTCTCATGTACTCCACCCTTGTCCACCACACCCCATCTCAAACAGATTACCTCCCTTCTCTGCTCCCTCAAACAAACCTGTTGAACTCCATGACCAGCCAAACAGGATACACCCAACCCATGCACCCAATAATTTTCGCACCTGGAACCATGGTGAACAACTGGAGAGAAAAGAAAGGCCCTCAAACTAGAAAAGCAAAGGAAAAGAAGGTCAAACAGGCTAGGAGTCCAGTTTCTGGAAGCATGGCAATGAAACAATTGGTGATTTATGACGAATCAAAGATATCGGCGGAGACTGCGGAGCAGTCCCGCCGGACGCAATGAGGATCCTTTGCTGGAACTGCCAGGGCTTAGGGGGGCCTTGGTCAGTTCGGGGGCTGGAGCGTGTAATCCAGCAGTTCAACCCCTACATCATCTTTCTATCTGAGACCCGGTGCCCTCGGTCAAAGATAGAAAGATTGAAGGTTCGATTGGGTTTCTTTGGTATTTCTGTCGATCCCTTGGGACGAAGCGGGGGCTTGGCGCTACTTTGGAAGAGGGAGGTTCAGGTGTCCTTACTCGATTTTTCTAAGCATCATATCGATGTGTCTGTGTTACCTAATTCCACAACTGCAGATTGGCGTTTTACAGGTTTCTATGGAGCCCCACTGGTTCCAGACCGTAGACAGACGTGGGACTTGCTACGTGAATTAAGCAGCCGATATCCAGCACCGTGGCTTTGTGCGGGGGACTTTAATGAGATTATGTTTCACAATGAGAAGTTGGGAGGCCCGGTTCGACCAGCTTCTCAAATTCATTCGTTCCGTACAGCGGTGGCAGCAGCCGAACTACATGATCTAGGCTAGGAAGGGGAAATCTATACGTGGTGTAATAACAGGTTGGAGCCAAACACTATTCGCGAGAGATTAGACCGCGCACTGGGTAATGACGAATGGCGGAACCGCTTCCCTCAAACCTCCGTGAAGCATATTCCGACTTGCTATTCGGATCATAAACTACTGATTATTGATACAAATCCCCCCCCTCGTCGGCGATGTTGGGGGCGCAAGCCTTGGCGCTTCGAGGCAATGTGGCTACGACGTGAGGATTGTGAAGCTCTACTTGAAAAACTCTGGGATTCACCAACTGATCATAGCAACAATGAGAATAAGGTTCTCAAGAAAATGGACATATGTCGTGTTGGGCTTATTAATTGGAGCAAGGAGCACTTTCATGCCCCAAAAAAACTCATTCAAGAGCTGGAAAGTGTGCTAACATAGCTGCGGCAAGGAACTATTACGACGTCTTCACGTCAACAGGAAGGCGAGATCCGACGAAAACTGGAAGATTTGCAATGTGCTGAGGAGATTTATTGGAAACAAAGGGGTAAACTGCATTGGCTTCGATTAGGGGACCGGAATACATCATATTTTCATGCTCGTGCATCGCAGCGGCACAAACAAAATTATATCAAAGGGTTACGGGACGGAGATGGGGTTTGGCGGGAGGAGGTTATGGAGGTTCAGAACATGATTGATGATTACTTTAGGGACACCTTTGCTTCGGTACGGCCTAGGGATGAACTTATCGAGGAAACGGTGGATATTGTGGACTCGAGACTGGATGCGGATATGGTGGGAAGCCTCGTGAAGCCATACACAGCTGAAGAGGTATCCTTGGCACTTGGCCAAATGTTTCCGTTAAAGTCCCCAGGTCCGGACGGTATGCCTCCTTTATTTTTTCAAAAATTTTGGCGTTTTCTTGGCCCTGACTTGATTTCCTCTGTGCTAGATTATTTAAATAATGGTGTCAGTCTGAAAGCCATAAATTTCACCCACCTAGTACTTATACCGAAAGTTCCAAACCCAGAGTCGGTTGCTCAATTTAGACCCATTAGCCTCTGCAATGTCATGTATAAAATGGTGTCTAAAGTAATCGCAAATAGACTAAAACCAATCTTGGACTCAATAATCTCTCCATCTCAATCAGCGTTTGTCCCCGGCCGCTTGATCACCGATAACGTTATTATTGCTTATGAGATTAATCACTTCTTGAAATACAAAAAAAAAGGAAAAATGGGTTTCATGTGTGTGAAATTGGATATTAGTAAGGCTTATGATAAGCTTGAATGGTGTTTTCTTGAGGCCATGATGTTGAAATTGGGATTCCCCACTTCTTTTGTCAATTTGATTATGTCTTGTATTTCCTCTACTTCGTTTGCCTTTATGCTCAATGGCATGCAGTTTGGTTCGATTGTGCCTAGTAGGGGGATCCGACAGGGGGATCCCATCTCGCCTTACTTATTTTTGATCTGTGCAGAGATGTTAAGTTGCTTGATAAAACAAGAGGAGGAGCGAAATAATATCCAAGGGGTTGCTGTGAGTAAGCATAGCCCTTCCATATCCCATTTACTATTTGCAGATGATACTCTAATATGCTGTCAGGCAACCCCGGAATCAATAACTTGCATCAAAAGATTACTTGATCGTTTTGCTTGTATCTCGGGCCAAGAAGTTAACAAAGGTAAATCCTCAGTGGTTTTTAGCAAGAATGTGAGTTTGACCGATCAACAGAGCATGGCGAATTCTCTTGGGATACAACTTTTGGAGCAACATGAGAGATATCTTGGCTTACCGGCGGGAGCGGGGCGATCGAAAAAGTCACTTTTCGCTTCTATTCGTGATCGGATATGGAAGCGCATAGACGGATGGCATGGAAAATTTCTCTCAACTGCAGGCAAAGAGGTGCTTATTAAGTCTGTCCTCCAATCTATTCCAACTTATTATATGTCATGTTTCAAGATCCCACATACTTTTATTTTGGAGCTTGAAGGAATGATCTCAAAGTTTTGGTGGGGAAATAGAGGTAAGAGACGTATACATTGGCTCGCTTGGAAGGACCTTTGCCGGGGAAAAAAGAACGGGGGACTCGGCTTTCGATCAATCAAGATGTTTAACGAAGCCTTACTTGCAAAACAAGCTTGGAGACTGACTACGGATCCAACTAGCTTGGTGGCCAGGGTCCTTAAGGGTAAGTATTATCCGAATACTGATTTTCTACATGCCCGACGGGGTTTTCGTCCTTCGTTCGTTTGGCGAAGTATTTGGGAATCCCAACGGGTGATCATGACAGGTTCTAGATGGCGCGTTGGGGATGGCTCCACCATTAGAATATGGGAAGATGCATGGCTGGATAGACCCTCTTTGTTCAAACCTATAACGCCAAAAGGGGATCATGAAGAGTTAAATTGGGTGAATCAGCTTATTGACCCAGAAACGAAGACCTGGAACCGTGAGCTAGTGACTTCGACATTTCTTGAGGAGGATGCTAAACTCATCCTCCAAACTCCCTTAGCACGAGAACCAAGCACGGATCAACTTATGTGGCACTACACCTGCGACGGCCGATTTTCAGTTAAAAGTGCATACCACCTCATTCATCATCTAGAACATCCAGAATCACCTTCATCTATGGGTTTGTGGCAGCTTCTTTGGAAGAAGGTATGGAATGCTCAAGTTCCCCCCAAGGTAAGAGTGTTTATATGGCGGGTTTGCAGGAATATCCTACCTACAACTCAGAGGCTATTAATGAGACACTGCTCCACTACTGACGTGTGCCCGGTGTGTAATTCTGGTACTGAAACTATTTTTCATTTGATGGTTCTGTGCGATGTGGCAAGACAGACTTGGGCAATGAGCACTTTGCCTTGGAGGATTATTTCTGCATCATATTCGGACCCGATGGAGTGGATTGCTTCGATTGGCCGCGAGCTGGACCAGCAGCAATGGTGCACATTCTTGACGACGGCGTGGGCTTTGTGGCATGCGCGGAACCGGTGGGTACACGAGGCGATAGCACCGAACCCCGTAGAGATTACACTGTTTGTCCAGAACTTCCAACATTCTTTTTATACTTCTCGTAATGTTCAATGCCCCCCTGTGTACCAGAATACTCCTCCCCGATGGTTGAAACCGGAGGGGGATGTCGTCAAACTAAACTTTGATGGAGCCATCTTTTCTCAAACGAAGGAGGCAGGTATGGGAGTAGTTGCTCGGGACAATGTTGGTGCGTGTATTGGGTGGCGTACACATCGCATCACGGATGTATGGAGCCCAGTTCACGCCGAATCCCTTGCGGCTTATGAAGCGGTGGACTTTGCACGCCGCCGAGGTTGGGCCGATATTGCTATCGAGGGAGATAACCTGACTCTAATTAAGAGTTTGCGTAGTAGTCATGAGGATGCTTCTTTTGTTGGTCATATTATCTCTAGCATTAAATCTCTTTTTTCTTCTTTTAATTCGGTTCTTATTTCCCACGTCGGCCGTTCTGGCAATAGAGTGGCACATTGGCTTGCTAGGAACGCTTCTCCCAACTCGGAGGGATTGGCGAATATTCCTGCGACTGCAGCGGAGTTTGTATTAAGTGACGTTGATTCTTAAATAAATTGTTCCCTTGTTTTTCAAAAAAAAAATTCTATTAATATACAAAATCTAGACTTTTGGTTGTAACTTTATTGAAATGAGATGACCAAGCTAAGGCAATAAAGATTAAGGCTTTTCGTCAAAATGGTAGGATATGAATTGTATTTATATATTTTACGACAATGTCGTGATATTGCTTTTTAAGATATCATGTAATGAAAACAAGCAAGTGCATTTAAATTACAGAAAACTACATTTACACCTCTTAAGGTATGGTGTAATTTTAAATTGTCCATCCTGGGTATTCATTAGCTTAACAAAAATCGCCATTCATACAGGCGGAACATAATTGCGAATTGTATTTCTATTGATTCTGATATAGGATTTGCATAGTCCTTACAATTGTAGAAAATATATAAGTCAATTTCAATAAAAAAGTAATGGTGATATCGAACTATAGATGATAATGTCCCGATTTTAGTTATAGTGTTGTAAAGCTAAATTATTTTACGATGGTTGATGGAACAACAAAATTGATTGATTGATTTTGTCTGGCTCGAAAAGGCGCATTTCTTCGTGCCTCAGTTGACAATAGCAGTTTTAGGATAGTTATTTTTTAAATATCTCTATTAATATTTATAAGAAGGTTCTAAACCTCGTAGGGTAATTATAATTTTTAAATAAGAGGAAGTAATTTGTAATTATATAATACCTCAATACGTGTATACGTAACTTGCCATTTTAATTATTATATCAATGTTTTCAACTCATAGAGTATAATCAACTAATATGATTTCAATTAAAATATCTTACCTTTACTCATCCATGTGTAGAAAATCTTTTTATTAAAGTTAATTTTTGAAGACTTTAGTATTGTTGTTTATTCCGCTAATTTTTTCAAACAATAATTTTCAAAAAATAAATATTTCTTAGTTATAAATTAGAATCTTAAATTTGAGCAAATTTATTTTATAGAAGCACAAAAGAGAAAAGTTTAAAAAAATATTTCTTTATATATATTCAATATTTTTTGAAAAAAGTTTACATTGTTACTTTATTAAAATTATAATTGGTACAAATGATTCAATAATTTTTGCAGAAAAATTATTGATTATGTTTTTTCATGAAAAAATTTTAAGGGTAATTCAGTCAAAAAGTTGATCGTAAGTGTTTTTTTATTATTTTTTTTCCTAATATTTTTTTTCTATTATATGGTAGTTTGTATTTCGTCATTATTTGATGATGATTGTTTGTAATAATTTGTTTTCATTTGGAGCATTGTAATAGACCACTAAAAAAAAAGAATTCTTGACAAAATAATTGCAAAACTACATCAAAACATATAAGTAAAACTCGAAAGGTGCTAAAGTAAGTCCTTTTATTTCCTCTCACTTTATTTTCTCTCCTTGGTTAGAACACTCTAAATCACCCCCAAGCCATAACAAGTTTCATGATATCAAAATTAATTTAAGTTAAATAGTCCAAGCCAATATTTATCAAAATTCATCAAACTTAGTATTTATTAATTATCAAGATTTATCAACTTTAAAACTCAAAGTCCTATCCAAAATTCAATTAACAAAAAAAGAAGTTTAACATATAAAGTTAGTCCATAATACCTTTTTGTACTTTACCCTTGAACAAAAATTACAAAAAAGAAATTAAATTTATAATAGGTTTTTTAGAGTTTTTATTTGGAAGAAAATTTTGAGTTTGATTTGATTCCTTTTTTCAAATTTAAAATTGTATTTCAGATTATTTTTTTTTTTGAAGGAAGTGTATGGATACATTAATCATAAAATGAGTACGAGGAAACAACAGGAATAATACAATCAATATATATATATATACGTTTCCATTTTGAGAGATATACATGGCACTAGCTAATGTGTGTGCCACCCAATTGTCCATACGACGAGCGAAATTGAATAAAATGCTTGAGTTTAAGTTGTACTAGTTTTTTAACTTGCGTGTTGCACGGGACAATAATGGTAAAATATAGCATAGATAACAATTTTTTTCTAGATATATTGCAAAAGAAAAATGATTAACAGAAAACTTATTGAATACAATTTAATTCTTGAAATGATAAAAACATAAGAGTTTAACTCATTACAAGCACAATTGAATTAACTCATGCTTCGCAAGATGAATTGTTTTTCCATTATAAGAATAAAGTATCACATAAATGGATATCGACTTCATTTATTATAAGAAATAAAAATTGACAAAACTATATATGTGTGTGAAAAAGTTTTAATTGAAAAGGTGTATTTATGGACATTAAAGTAAACATAAAAGAATATAAACCATGAAAATAAATAGCAACTAACAGTTCATAGCTTCATTTTTAAATTTAACAAAGTGCTCCAAAACTAATTTATCACAATACATACCCTTGTAGTTTTAAGTCACATTTTGAGAATCGGTTTTGAAGAAATGTTTTTAGCATATAAAACTTATTATTAACTTTAACCACATTTGTAATAATGTAGGAGGAATGCCTTTTACATCAAAAATATTATAATTTTTCAAATAATTTATATATGACTAAATAAAAGTAAAATAGTATCATTGAGAAGATATTGCTATATATTAACTTTTAGGAATAAGCATACCCCATCTCTAGAGGTATATTAAAATAGTAGAAAAAATAATTACAATAACAACAATAATTATCTATTCAAGATACAACAATCGAAAATTTTCATAAAACGACTATAAAAAAAAAAGTTTATAATCACGTCTCGGACGAAATTTTCTCCCATTATAAGAATAAACTGTCACATAAATGAATATCGACTTCATTTAATTTTAAGATATTGTAGACAAATTAAATTCATAGCCAATAAAATGACTGCATGTGGCAAATAAATATATTAAATATCAATAATATAATTTCTATTTTGATATTGGAATATAATTAAATTTAATTTCTAAATAAAATAATTAATTAATTGATATTTTAATATATATTTTCTTGACCAATCAAATGGTGCCACATGTCAAATTACAATATTTGGCAATAAAAATAATATCTTGTAAACAAATAAGCAAAATATTATTGTTTTGTTGATGAATATAATATCTTGCAAACAAATAAGTTAGATATTATTGTTTTGGCAATGAAAACTAATATCTTGCGAATATAGAAACACTACAAGAAAAAGAGCAAATAGCCACGGATTTTAGCCACGGAAAAAATCCGTGGCGAGGCCGTGGCTATTAGCCACGGATTAGCAACGGTTTATGGGAAAAACAATTTTTCAGCTTTAGCCACGGATTACCCGTGGCTCATTTAGCCACGGCTAAGCCGTGGCCAAATGTCGTGGCTAAATTTGGCGCGGTTATAGCCGCCAATAGATAGCCACGGCCTAGCCACGGCCAAGTCGTGGCTAAATGAGCCACGGGTAATCCGTGGCCTATCCGTATCCATTAGCCACGGATAAGCCGTGGCTAAATCAGCCACGGCGTTGCCGTGGCTACTCCGTGGCCCTTAGCCACGGGTAGGCCGTGGCTAAAGGGCTACGGTTTGTTTATTTATTTTTTCTTTTTTACTTATTCAGTTTCGAAGTGCTCAATTTAAATCGTTTTGTAACGATAAATGCGTCCGTTCCATTTCCTATTATAACTTTTAAAAAAAATTACAAATAAATTAATACGTAATTAATTAATTGTTCTTATATGTATATATAGACGTACGTAACTATATATATATGTATGTATATCTATATGTGTAAAACTATATATACGTAACTATATATATATGTGTGTAGATATATCTATATGTGTAAAACTATATATACGTAACTATATATATATGTGTGTAGATATATCTATATGTGTAAAACTATATATACGTAACTATATATATATGTAGACTATAGGCACGGATGCGTCGATCAATATATATACATTTATATAAATTTATATTTATATAGAATTATTTAAAAATATTCATATATTTTATATATTTATATATTTTAAACGTAAAATATAAATTTATATATTTTGATCGTAAATTCCAACGTAAATTAAAGAATATTTATATATTTTAGCCCAGGCCGTTAGCCACGGTCCAGCCACGGCTGGACCGTGGCTAACGGCCTTTTTGTTTTAAAAAAAATATTATTAAATTTGAATAATCTGTATTTAAATCTATTTTTCCAATAAATGTTTTCTTTCAATTTTGATTATTATTCAAATAAAATATCATAACTAAATATATATATATAAAATCTATTTTTACAATATTCATTATTGTGTTATATATGCGCAATGTATATATATGTACACATATATATGTGCTCTTATCATTTCAATCGATCGACGAAGATATACATTAATTTGAATTTAAGTTTCGTAATTACAATCAATAATATTACTACATATAGAAGAGTATTATATATAGAAGATTATTTATAAGCACGGATGCGATCGTTATATGTTATCGTTTATGTTGATTATTCTTTTATATATATATATAATTTTTCGATTTACGAATAATGGCTCTAATTATATTATAATATTATGTTAGTGTAATTAATTTGAAATGTTAGGAATAACGCAAATTAAAAACGTATCAACCGCGGATAAAAAAATATCAATGTAAAACACGAAAAAAAAATATAAATATATGTTAGCCACGGCTGGGCTGTGGCCTAGCCGTGGCTAACATAGATCGGTGGCTAGACTTAGCCACGGATTAGCCACGGCTAGCCCGTGGCTAATTTGAATTGGAGCACAATTTAGCCACGGCTAAGCCTTGGCTAATCCGTGGCTAAATCCAACATATCTATACATAACTTAGCCATTTTTTCTTTCCCCTCCCTCTTCTTCATCCTAACAAGGTAACCCACCCCCCCCCCCCCCCCCCCCCGTCCCCGTCCCCGTCCCCCCAACCCCCACCCTCGGCCCGGTGGCGCCTCCTCGCCGGCGACCGCCGCGTCCTCCCTCCCCTACCCCTCTGTCCCCCCCCCATTCCCCCGGCCACCTCTCTCCCCATTATTATTTTTTTGTATTTTTTTTGTGTTTTAATTTGAATTAAACCTAATATTTGTTTGTTTGTTTTGATTTTTTTGGTAATTATTGTTAGGTTTTTAAATATTCACAAGTTTGGTGCTCCAAAATTGAAGGTATGATTTAAGTTACCCAAAATTTATTTTGAGATATATATGTATTGGAAAATGTATATGTGTGTATGTATTAATTGAGATATATATGTATTTGAAAATGTATATGTGTGTATGTATTAATTGAGATATATTTTATTTTGGAAACATTTGGTATTGGTGAATGAGAAGTGTAATATTTGTTTGTTTTGTTCATAAAATTTGATTACGAATATGAAATGCATGTTTGTACGGTAGTATATACATTTAGAGATATGTTTTGATGAGATGCATGTTGTGATGAGATAGGCTTTGATAAGATATGTAAGTTTATAAATATGATTTGATGAGATATGTTGTAACGATTCTATGTTGTTTGTAGATATGCTTTGATGAATACGGTTTAATGAGAATATTTTGAGTTATGCTTTGATGATTACGTTTGTTTTGTTCGTTAAATATGATTTGAAATATGAGATGTGTATTTTTACGGTGTGTTATTGATATTGTCTTTACATATATATTTGTTGGCAAAGTTTAAATACGAAATTCAGTAGTGACTAAATGACATAATTATATTTGTTACAGAAAATGGATAATATACGTGTGAGTCGAAGTTGGATGTACAATCGGTTATTGCCCAATCGAACAGATCTTACGAATGAATTTTTATTGGGTTTGGGTCAATTTATTGAGTTTGCAACATCACAACCACAATACAAACTTGACAACGATTGTATTAGGTGTCCGTGTTTTATATGTGAAAATGGAAAATACAAGAGTGCTAACAATGTAAAATATGATCTTTTAAAGTATGGATTTCAACCAAATTATTGGT
This sequence comes from Petrea volubilis, assembly GCA_026212405.1. Classification (NCBI taxonomy): domain Eukaryota; kingdom Viridiplantae; phylum Streptophyta; class Magnoliopsida; order Lamiales; family Verbenaceae; genus Petrea; species Petrea volubilis. The sequence goes on along the minus strand of CM047885.1, from coordinate 17,259,572 downwards.
ATTGGACTGCACATGGGGAGATTGCTCTAGAAAACTGGAATGTTGATGGTGTCGGTCCAAGTTCTTACAATCATGTCAATATCACAGAAGGGTTAAGAAATTACGAAAATATGGTCTATGATGGTATGGGACAGACTTGTGTTCATGAAAATAGGACGTGGCAAAATTCTAAACGAAATGCTGCTGGAATGAGTCATATTATTGAACAACCTCATAATAACGAAGCTCAACAATTTTATGATTTGTTGGAGGCAACAAACCGTCCGTTATGGTCAGGATGTGAGTCACACACGGAATTATCACTGACTCTTCAAATGATAACATTGAAATCAGATTATAATATGCCACATGGATGCTTCGATAGAATGGCTGATCTTATAAAAACATCAAATCCGATAGACAATCATGTTCCCAACAATTATTATGAAGCCAAAAAATTAACGAGAAAATTGGAACTGATATCTCTGAAAATTGATTGCTGCGTGCAAGGGTGTGTGCTGTTTTATAAAGAACATACTCACTTGGATGAATGTGCATTATGTCAGCATCCTAGGTTTAAACCATCTCGTACGGGGAGCAATAAACGTGTTCCTTACAAAAGAATGCACTACATGCCACTAATCCCACGTTTGAAAAGGTTGTATGCCTCTGAAAAATCAGCCGACCAAATGAGGTGGCACCATGAGCATGTAGCAAAGTCTGATACATTATGTCATCCATCGGGTGGCATAGCGTGGAAGCATTTCAATGAGAAACACCCAAACTTTGCCGCTGAACCGCGAAATATTAGACTTGGACTGTGTGCTGATGGATTTAATCCTTTCAACCAAACTTCGAAATCATATTCTTGTTGGCCGGTTATTATTACCCCCTATAATTTACCTCCCGAAATGTGCATGACTGCCCCATATATGTTTTTGACATGTTTGATTCCTGGGTCGCGCAATCCAAAGGACAGAATTGATGTGTATTTGCAACCTTTAATTGACGAGTTGAAAGAGTTGTGGTCAGACGGGGTTGAAACGTTCGATGTGTCGAGTAGACAAACTTTTCGTTTAAGAGTTGCCCTTATATGGAGAATTAATGACTTTCCTGCATATGGAATGTTGTCGGGGTGGATGACGTGCGGGAGACTGGCATGTCCAATATGTATACACCATACAAAATCTTTTAGATTGAAGCATGGTGGAAAAATAACGTGGTTTGATTGCCACAGAAGATTTTTGCCAGAGACTCATCCTTTTAGGCATAATAAAGATGCCTTTTTGAAAGGAAGACGAGAGCGATCTGCGGCTCCCTCTCAAATGACGGGTGATAAAACTTAGGATGTCGTGCAGCACTTGCCCAAGGTAACCGATTTGCCCGTCAAGCACTCTAAAATTTTAGGTTACGGTGTGGACCACAATTGGACCAAACAATGCATATTTTGGGAGTTGCCCTATTGGAAGGATAATATTGTCCGCCACAATTTGGATGTAATGCACATTGAGAAATTTTTTTTTTGACAACATAATAAATACTGTCATGGATGTAAAAAACAAAACAAAAGATAACGAGAAGGCTAGACTTGACTTGTTGGAGTATTGCAAGCGTCCGGAATTACATCTACAGTATCTTCTAAACGGTAAAGTGTTGAAGCCACAGGCCACTTTCACTTTAACCATTGAACAACGCCGCGAATTATGTGATTGGATTCAATGTCTGAAGATGCCTGATGGGTATGCATCGAACTTGGGAAACTGTGTTGATCAATCTGGAACAAACCTGCTTGGTATGAAGAGCCATAACTGTCACGTCTTTATGCAACGTTTGCTCCCAATGGCGCTAAATGCACTCGCACCTAATGTTTGGAAGCCTTTAACGGAAATAAGTCAATTTTTTAAAGAAATGTGCTCAACAGAGTTAAGTGCGGCAAATCTATTACAATTGGATAGTAACATTCCTATTATTTTATGCAAATTGGAACGCATTTTTCCGCCTGGATTTTTTGACTCAATGGAGCACTTGACTGTAAATTTGCCGTTTGAAGCTGCGATGTGTGGTCCAGTGCAATACCGGTGGATGTATCCTTTCGAGAGGTAGTTTAAATAATTATGAATTTTAAATTTCATGTATTAAAATAAATAATGGAAACTATCAATTATAAAAACTTAAAACAACTTACGTTTGTAGGTACTTACATAACTTAAAGGGAATGGTGAAGAACAGAGCAAAAGTTGAAGAATCAATATGTGAGGCATACTTAAACCAAGAGTTGTCGTATTTTTCATCTTATTATTTTGAAAGTCACACCCACACCAAAAGTACAAGACCTCGTCGTAATGAGGACGACGTCTGTTCTGATGATGAGTGACATTATACTTTGTCTGTATTCAAACGAGCTGGTAAGTCAGGAAGAAAATGCAAGGAACGTTATTTGACTGATGATGAGTGGAGCAAAGCTGCATTACATGTACTCATCAATTGTGAAGAAGTTGTCCCCATACTTGAGTAAGTGTTATCTTTAACAATTTATATATAATTTGTTAAGATGACACTGACAAATTTTCAATACTTTGTAGGATGTATAGATCAGTCGTTCGATACAATTGGCCACACCTAACTGAGCAAGAGATTGAGGAATCCGTCGAGAATAATTTTGTTGAATGGTTTAAACTCTATGTGAGTAATTTATTATACATAATAAATACTTAGCCATATTTGCGTCTCACACACTGTGTGGTTTAAAAAAAAATCTTTCATATAATATATTGATTGAAAATATTTGTATATGTAGGCGCATAATCCAAAAAATAATGTTGAAAATCAGTATTTGCTTGATTTGGCTTGGGGTCCAATGAAGAAGGTCAAGACCTTCAATAGGTTCTACTGTAATGGATATATGTTTCATACAGAAGATATGACCCCACATACGAAGACCTCAAATTCTGGCATTTGTGTAATAAGTGATGGGGGTACAAACTTTTATGGTATACTTAAGGAAGTTATCAAATTAGAGTATCCTGGTGAGCCTCAAAAAGAGGTTGTGATGTTCAAATATATTTGGTTTGATTCGGTATCGAATAGGGGTATAAAAGTACACTCCCAGTATGATATTGTTGAAATAAAAATAAATGAGAGATACCCGAAAGATGATCCCTTCATCCTTGCGCAACATGCATCTCAAGTGTATTAAGTCCCTCACCCCGGTACTAGAAGAGATAAATCGCAGTGGCGATTTGTTATCAAAACAAGACCACGGAGTCGAGTTGTGAGCCAAGATAATACTGATGACCCATTGCAAGACTCATCTGGCTGCGTGAATGGTGTCATCGATAATGAACCGACGGGTAATCTTGCTGATTCTGCGGGTGCTGTTGAAGAGGTCAATCAATTATACATTGAGCACATGGCTAATGATCATATATTAGTTGATGAATTGGGTCAAAGTGTCGAGGCAGAAGAATTAAACTCTGAGTTTGAAGAAGATGAGGAGGATGATGATGAAAATATGCCTCAGTATGACGATGATGCTGAAGACGAAGACGAAGACGGAGGTGAAGAAAATGAAGATGAAGAAGACGAAGATGATGATGAGTAAAATTTACTATGAATGAATATTTGTTTGGTTTGATTTTTCTTTGCTATAAACATATATATATATATATGTGTGATTGCTATGATTGTTGTTTAGTGGCTGATTGAAATATTTAATGTAATGTGAAAAGACTCATGTTAAGTGATGTTTTTGCTATGAATTTTTTAATATAAATATAACAGGTTTGTGCTGTTTGATGTTTTATTATGAATGCAGATGACAGGTTCTAGAAAGGGGAAGGACAAGGTCACTAGTAGTGGAGGAGGTTCCAACCGCCGTGGCCTCCACATGCCCCCTATGACGGGCCTTCACATTCGAGACGAGCCGTATGACGACTCTCATCATCAGACACTAATCCCTAGCGATGATGAGCCTATTACTGATGATATGCCGACGGAGACTTCCGATAATAACAGAATTGATGGAAAGATGGTTATTTATCCACGGGGACATGAGTAAGTTTGCTTTTGTATTGCCTTTAAGTTATAATTATTCACTTTTTGATTGTTGTTTAAATAACGGTTATATTTATTAGGTTCAATCTTGCTTTAGAGACCGTGAGGACGATCGCCCGTATTTTCACAAATGGGTATACAGAGCCATGGGATAGGTGGAAGGAGATCCCTATACAAACTAGACACATGTGGTTCGGCGAATTCCAAGTAAGTCTTGATGCATATACAAATTTTCTTTTACGTTTTTTTCATTCGTAATTTTATAAGTTCTCTGTTTTTTCATTGTGTAGAGGGTATATTATTGGCGACCTGACCAACATGACGCTATTTGGAAAACTTTTGAGCATAAGGGATCGAAGCTCCTGAATAATAGGCTTAACAAGGCTCGTCGTAATAATAAGAGGTCGGAGTGGATCGGAGATGACGCTTGGCAAGAGCTGCAAGCAAAATGGGGGTTGACCAGTTTTCTTAAAAAGAGCGCAGTGAACAAAGCTAATCGGGCATCCGATTCTTGTGGAAGGGGAATGACCGGCCACAAAGGTGGTTCCAAATCTCACCTAACTTATAATGACGAGCTGGTTAGTATGTGTATTTCATAAGTACTTCAAAATAATGATTTACGGGTGATTATTGTGTTATATAGTATTAAAATATTACATGTCTTATCACATGAAGCTCAATTGGGGTATAGTCCTACCGTGGATCAGTCATTCCTACATCTTTACTCTTATAAAGATGAGAATGGGGAAATGAAATGGGCTGATCAGAGGGCGGAGCATTCATTTGTGAGTATTCATTATTTTTCAATTTTAAAATTGGTTTTTTTTGACATTGTAACTAATGTTTCAACCTCAAAACTAGTAAAACGCATTTAAGGAGAAGTGGGAAGAAATTAATTCCCAGCCGCCTCCTCAATCTGCTGATGGCATCCCCCTATCTCGACCATCCAAGCTCGATGTAAGTCAAAATAACTTTCATTTTTTCATATTTTAATATAATATATAGATACATATTAATGATATATTATGACTAAATCTAATTATATTCACGGATTTATAGATGTGGAAGGAGACTGTGGCTAAACCGAATAAGGGTCGGTGGTACGGCGTGCCAGGTGGATCACCTAGTACGGGAAGTTCGAGCTCCCAGACTTATCCTCCGAAATGGGAGGATCCGGGTACGATTGAGTTGAGGCGAAGGTTCGACAGGTTCGAGGAGAAACAATCATCTGAATTAACTGAGGTGAAGCAGACCCTCAATGTCGTGCTTCAGAGCATTCAACTTTTGACCCAAGGAGCAGTCGCCTCTTCGCCTAATCAGCCACACCCGTCAGCTGGTTCACCTCATGTACATGTACAGTCCACCCCCTCCCAACAAAGGGGTTCTCGTAGGACTTCATCGGGAGGACAGCGATCCACCTCTAGACACACTCCTCCAAATTACATACGTGATGACGAGCACAATGATAATGATGATGATGATGTTGGACCATTTTAGACATTGACACGTCTTGATATTTTAATAACTTGTACTCTCTAACTACTATAAGTTTGTATTGTATTAGCAATATTTGAATCTTTCTACGTTTTAGTCAACGAAATATTTGGTGTTTGTTGGATGATCCGTGAACGTTATTTTGGTTTCTATTTGATGATGCATTTGGTGTTGGACGATCCGTGATTGTTATTTTAGTGTATAATTTGATGATGCATTTGATATTGGACGATCCGTGATCGTCATCTTGATTGGATACATTGGAATGCTTGGGTTTTTTGATTGCAGGCTGGTTCGGAACGAAAAAAAAACCAAATTTACAGATTTCTGGCCGAATTAGCCACGGATTAGCCATGGCAGAGCCGTGGCTAAGGGCCACGGCTTGGCCACGGTCGAGCCGTGTCTAAGGGCCACGGCTTGGCCACGGTCGAGCCGTGTCTAAGGGCCACGGCTTGGCCACCGCAGAGCCGTGGCTAAGCCGTGGCCCTTAGCCACGGCCAGGCCCCGTGCGATGTTTGGGTGGCCAACGTTGGCCACGGCTCGCCCGTGTCGCCACTTTTAGCCACGGAAAAAATCCGTGGCTAATCCGTGGCCAATCCGTGGCTAATTCCCTTGGCCACGGATTTTTGCCAAATCCGTAGCTAAAAGCCTTTTTTCTAGTAGTGAAAAGTCGGATATCGATCATTATTTTGGCAATTCAAATCACATCTTTTCATTAAGAAAATGAATTGCTAGCAAATACGGGTTTTGAGCAATCAAATTGCATCACCTCATCAAGTAAACATGGCGAGAAACTCTCTGCTACACCTATAAATAGGGAGCGTCTGTACAAGCCAAACACAGCGAGGCATAAGAAGTTTTCAAAGCAAGAGAAGCAAAGGAAATCTTGAAATTCTCTCAAGAAAATTAGAAGTGATCAAGGCAAAGTTTCCAGCTTTCTTCATGAAGATCATGAAATCCACACGTTCGATCTGCAATCAAGGTGCTAAACCGGCGAATCAACATTTTCCCAAGTCAAATACACAACAATCAAGATCAAGTTCTCGGCGTTTGTCACAAAGATCAACCAAATCAAGACGTTCGATTTACTAGCAAGGTCCTAAGCTAGCAAATCGGTGTTCTTTCCAAGTTTAATCAAGTCGAGTCCATAGTGTTCACAACGTTATTTGCGGTGTTTATCGAAATTCTCGATCTCAATGTTTGATTGTAATTAAGCTGCAAAGTTTACGAATTGCATTAGTGAAGATCAAGTCAAGTTCCAACAAGATCAAACTACCAAATCCGCTCTAGAAGTATTTGAATTTCCAAGTTTTCAATTCATGAAAGAAGAATCAGATGATCAAATTTAGAGATTGTACCTATATTCTTTTGATTAAAGTAAATATGTATACCACACCTCACAAGATGCCTTGGCGATCTCTGGATGGCAATTGTACGTGAACAATGAAATGCGTTGCATATCCCAACCTCCACCAATTAACTTGTGCTCGCACCGGCAGAGAATATCTTTTGTTCACTCCCAATAGCCTTTGATATACTTGAACTCGCCTTCAAATTGGATGAAATCTCCCCACTTGGCACTGCCTTCTATGATGCTTTGCCCTAGTATTGGTAAGATACTTGGCTCATCGGATCGAATGCTTGTGATGGGTTGCTTGCAAACACCATGCCTTGGATGTCTTTTTCAAAGAAAACTCTTGAGACCATTCTTCCATATAGAGTGGATTCATCAATATCGGCCACTGCTTCAAGTATCGGCCACATTGGGGGGCATGGACTGCTAAAATTGTACTCTTCTCAATAGGTTGTTTCTCATTATTAAGGATGATTAGGTGCTTCACTCTCAAAGATGACGAATTATCTCTAAAATACACCATGATGACCTATCAAATCCCAAGCAAATTGTGGTGAGAAAAAAAAACAGTAGTTAAAGACACAAAAGCTCCTTTGGTAATTCATAGATTATCTAGCATGCAAGATGCCAACAAGTGCAAATATGAATTTTGTGTTCATTACTTCGCAAAAAAGTAATAAACTGGCCTCCAATCTACAAATGGAGATTGAATGGAAACAAAGAAACTTGCAAGGGACTGTGTTGATCAAGTGATTATGAAAGGGAGCACTAAAATTCTTTCATAGAAGTAGTTAGACACAAAAGCTCCTTTTGTAATTCATAGAATATCTAGCATGCAAGATGCCAACAAGTGAAAATATGAATATTGTGTTCATTACTTCACAAAAAAGTGATAAACTTGCCTCCAATCTACAAATGGAGATTGAATGGAAACAAAGAAACTTGCAAGGGATTGTGTTGGTCAAGTGATTATGAAAGTGAGCACTAAAATTCTTTCATAGAAGAAGACAACTGTTTAATCTGTAGGTTTAGGGACAAAGAAAAGAGGAAAGAGGGAAATTCTCTACTATTAAATCATCAATTCTTGCCAAAGTAAAGATGATTGAGAGGACTTCAAAATGAAGCTGTAACAAAAAACCAGAAAAGGAACAGAAAAGAAAAGGGTGGAATTTGTTTCCCTAAGTTGAGATTTCCTCGAAAGAAAATTGCTGGAAAAGAGGTCATCCATAGTCTTCCTCCAACGAGCAGAAGGAAACAAGGATTCATTCAATGCTTTAGCACCCAAGCAGCTGCAAATACTGATCGTTGCAGAGACAAATTGGTTTTCTATTAAGCAAAATAGAGGAGGAGAGGAAAGAAAAAGAAAAGGAAGGGAAAAATCTGAAGCACGCAAACCACAATTGGAACTCAAGAATTGAAGCGGGCCAGAGAGATGTATATACGTCTGCATAGGAAGGAAAGCAGGGACCAAATTATGCTTCTGCAAGCTGATTTTTTTTTATTTTTTTTTGCCATATCACTGTTTTTGCAAAAAAAAATAGGACCATAAGTTGGTGGAATAGAGAAGGAAATTGGCAATGGTTAAGTGCCTTGGGTTGACGTGCAATATTTTAAAAGAAAAAAGAGGAAACAAATCGAAAAAGGAAAGTGAAAGCCTTGCAACAAACATATATGTGCAGACTTGAAATTATCTTGAGATTGGGCCAATTAATTTGATGGCTGAAACGAAATTGGGCCAAGAGAAAATTAAGAAAGGAGCAGAAGTACTTTGGGCCAACTCATATGTCAAGAGAAGTGGGTCTTTCGGGCATCAAAATTGAACAAGATGGGCCCTGTGGTTTACAATTTGAACTCCACACTATTTCGTTCTTTTAAATGAGAAGTTTGCAATTGAAGAGAAAATTGGAGTCTAGTTGGGCCTTCAAGTATAGGCCAATTTCTATGTTGAAACAAATTGAGATTGGGCCAATTTGATGTGAAAGAAAAATGGGCCTGATGAGTTGATTGTTAAAACGAAAAAAAGGAATGAGTAGGCTATCAAAGTTCATGTTGCAATTTAGCTCACCATTATTTACTCAAATTCAACACACATTTCAAGTCTGACTTGAAGAGAGAGATAGAGAGAGAGAGAGAGAGAGAGAGAGAGAGAATCGCCACTCATTCACTCCAAGACATGCTTCAAGTATTTGTCCGTGAACAAGTTTCGAGGGGCATTTGTAAACAAATTAATTTTAGAACTAGTATATTAAATATCAATATCATATTTTTTATTTTTATATTGGGATATTAATTAAATTTAATGTCTAAATAAAATAGTTAATTAATTGATATTTAATATATATATATATATATATATATTTTCTTGGCCAATTAAGTGGTGACAAGTGTCAAATTACAATATTTGGCAATAAACTTAATATCTTGCAAATAAAGGAAAGCTAGACATTATTATTTTAGCAATTCAAATCACATATTTTTGTTAAGAAAATGAATTGCTAGTAAATACATGTCAGCCAATCATATTGCGTCATCTCATCAAGTAAACATGGCAACAGACTCTCTCATACACTTGTAAATAGGATCGTCTATACAAACCAAACACACACATCGAACACTATTAGAAAACAGCGATTTAGCCACGGAATTTTTAGCCATGGACAAAATCGGTTGCCAGTGGCTACGGAAATGGCCACGGATTAAAGAAAAAAACGAAAACATATGGCCACAGATTTTTCCGTGGCTAAGTGGACAAATTCCCTAGCCATATAATTTTTTTTTTAAAAAAAACATAAATGTTTTTGACCAGTAATAAATTAAATTTTTTTTTTAAAAAAAAGGGACTTGTCCGTGGCCACAAAATAAATTTATATTTATTTTTTATGCACAATATCCGTGACCATTTAAATTTTTTTTTTTTAAAAACATAAATATTTTTGCAAAGTAATAAATTTAATTTTTTTTCAAAAAAAGCGGGACTTAGCCACGGATAAATCCATGGCCAAAAAATAAATTATAAAGCCTTTTTTTTTTGCATCATGGCCACGGATTTATCCGTTGCCATATTAATTTCTTAAAAAAAACATAAATGTTTTAGACCAACAATAAATAAATTTAAAAAAAAAAATGGACTTGGCCACGGATTAATCCGTGGCCAAAAAATAAATTTTTTTTTTTTTAATGCAGTGTGGCCACGGATATCCGTGGCCAATAAATAAAAAATTATTTTTTTAAAATAAATGCGTATTGGCCACGGATAAATAATTAATTTTCTTTTTATTTTAAATGGTTCAGTTAAATCGTGCGACCCGACATTATGGGGCATTAAAAGGTTTGACCCATTTCAAAATCATCAAATTTTTGTCATGGTTCTTATATTTTCCCTTCTTATGCGTTGAAACTTGCAGTTTCACCAACGAGAACTCGTTTTTCTGTTTCAGTATTATATACGAATGACTTCGTACTTCGGTGTCAATGTACGCTAACGTCAATTAACTTATATAGGAATCATCAAAAAAATGGACGTTAGAGCAAATTGAATAGTGTTGAAGTTGTATTGCTCCAATCGTACGGTTCCGTCTAACCTAATTAACGAAAACGCCCAATTCGAAAAAAGTCAACTATAAGTTTTGACCCATGGCCACGGAAAAATCCGTGGCCAAATAATAAATAATTGTTTTTTAAAAAAAATAGACTTAATCCGTGGCCAAAAAATAAATTTATTTTTATATTTTTTTTAATGCAGTGTGGCCACGGACAATAAATAAAAAATTATTTTTTTACAATAAATGCGTATTGGCCACGGATTTATTCGTGGCCAGTAATTAATTATTTTTTTAAATTTTATTTAATATTACTTCAAAATTTCCGTGGCTAAGTGGTAGTATATAACAAACACTTAGCCATTTTTTTCTTGTTTCAGATATGATCTATCCCTTCCCCCCCCCCCCAATCTAATCAGGTAAACTGACCCGCCGCCGCCGCCCCCTGCTCCCCTACCCCCCGGGCCGTCGAGGGCGATGTCCCCACCTCCTCCGCCGTCGGATCCCCCTCCCCCCGGCGGTTCCCCCTCCCCCGTCCCCCGCCCTCCCATCGCGGTGCCCCCTCCCCGCCGGTGGCCGCCCATCCCCCTACCCGCCAGCAACCCCCAACCCCCGGCAGCCCCTCCCCCAACCCCCGGCAGCCCCTCCCCCAACCCCCAGCCGCCTCCCCGACCCCCAGCCGCCCTTCCCCCACCCCCAGCCGCACCTCTTCCTGCCCCTAGCGACCCCCCCACCCCCAGCAGGCCCTCCCCCCACCCCCAATAGCCCCCCACCCCAGACAGGCCCCCCCAACCCCCAACGGCCCCCCGTCCTCCCAAACACATTTCACACGCACGTTATTTGTTATTTTTGTCTTGTAATTTATTTATTTTTTGTTGAGTTATAATTTAAATTTTGTTTGTTGACTCGTTGTTGTGGGATTATTTGTAGGTTGATATCGTAAACATATTTGAGGTGGTGAAGTTTAAGCATGGTATGAATTATTATGATTTGATTTGTGAATTATTATAATTTGATTTATGAATTGTTATGAACAAATTTGTAAACATATTTGGATTATGTGTTGTTATGAACAAAGTTATTTGGATTATGAATTGTTATGCCGACGTTTGTTTGGATTATGGATTGGTATGAATAAATTTATTCAATTGATTGTTGTGGTTATGTTGGGATATACTATGGATTGTTTTGAACGTATGTGGGCTAAGGATTGTTTTGAACGTGTTTGATTGGATTATGGATTTGTTATGAATATGTTTGTTTGGATTGTTATGAATATTTTATGTTTGGAATAAATTAATGAGAGATAAGTGTTTATGTATTGTGATATTAGTGAAGCATGCTGAACAAATATTAATTGACTATCCTTATACTTTCTGTTGAGATGTGAAGTCTAACAGTGATGTTAACTTACCTTCATTCTTTATTTACAGAATATGGATATATGTGAAATTCGATGTTAGATGTATAATAGGTTAACTGTTGATTGACAAAATTACACCAAACAATTTATGAATGGCCTTAATCAGTTTATTCAATTTGCAACTTCACAACCACAGTATATAGCTGATAAAGGCCTTATTAGGTGTCTATGTTCAAAGTGTACTAATAGAAAGTATAAGAATACTAGTAATGTGCATTGCGATTTGATGAAAATTGGGTTTCAACCGGAGTATTGGTATTGGACTTCACATGGCGAGTTAGCTCCAGAATCTCAACACGTGGATGTCGGTGGTGCTAGTTCTTCGAATCAGGTCAACTTTTCGTACGAACTCAATAATTACGAGAATTTTGCAATGGGTGTGAATGCATCACACCATCGTATGCATTATCGGCCTGATTTCAATGTCGAAGGTGGTTCCGATACTAAGATGCTGCGAAACAATGATCAATATCCTAATATTCAAGCCCAACAGTTTTATGACATATTAGAGGCTGCGAATCGACCATTGACCATTGTGGCCAGGTTGTGACAATCAGACAGAGTTATCAATGGCTGTTCAAATGATGTCATTAAAATCCTACTACAATTTATCTCAGGGTTGTTTTGATCCGACTACATTAAAATCGTCTAATCCGTCGGATAATCATGTTCCTAACAACTATTCGAGAGGTAAATTTTTTATTTAAAGATTTTCCAACCTCAATTTAAATTTTCTTTTTTGGGATTCCAAATGAATTAGTAACTTAATCGTACAAAATACGATTATAGGTTCCTACATGATTTGAAAGGTATGGTGAAAAATCGTGCAATGGTGGAGGGCTCAATATGTGAGGCGTACTTAAATCAAGAATCATTATACTTTACATCGTATTATTTTGAAAGCCACATTCAGTCGCGGACTACAAGAGTTAGGTGTAATGAGAATGATGGAAGTGCTGAAGAGATACCCTACACATTGTCAGTCTGCAATCAAGCTGGTAAGCCCGGTGGTAAATGCGTCGATTGATTTTTGAGTGATGATAAGTTGAGAAAATCCGCATTACACATTCTTATTAATTCCGACGAGGTCGTACCTATCATCGAGTAAGTATTTAAAAAACATCCCGATTAACTTGTTAATATTTTTATTAAATTCTGACTCTTAAAAAATCTATTTCAATATATAGAATGTATAGGTTGTCAGTTCGATACCATTGGCCAAATTTAACTGACCAAGAAGTTGAAGAGTCGGTCGAGACGAATTTTGTAGAATGGTTTGAACAATATGTAAGTACTGTTTATATTAAAATTAAAAATTTATATATACTGGTTTGTTATGAATATTATGACAGTGTAAGTATTTGTGTAGGTTCATGATCCCGCAAATAATGTCGCTAATCAAAATTTACGTGATTTGGCGTGGGGACCAAATCGTAAGGTTAAGACATGGCAAAGGTACACTATGAATGGATATACATTTCATATAGATGAGAACACACAACATATGAGCACTTACAATGCTGGTGTTTGTGTTCAGGGCGACGGGACTACAGATTTCTATGGCATACTTAAAGAAGTGATTCAGCTAGAATATCCCGGTGTACCTGAAAAGAAGGTTGTCTTATTCAAATGTCATTGGTTCGACTCTATTTCTAAAAGGGGTATGAAGGTACACCCGCAATATGGCATTGTAGAGATCAAAATTAATGAGAGATACCCAAAAGACGATCCATTCATCATTGCACAACATGCATCTCAAGTATATTATGTACCGTCTCCTAGCACAAGGAGGGATAAATTGAATTGGCGTTTTGTAATTAAAACCAGACCACGCAGTAGAGTAGCCAATCGACAAATTGTTACTGATGATTTGTTGCAAGAATCTTCACCGGTTGCAAATTCTATGCTCGATAATGAACCTACGGGTGTTTTAGTAGATGCTGATGGTCCACTAGAAGAGGTGATGATTGACAGTAATGTATTTCATAATGAACTTGAAGATGATGGGATACAAGAGAAAGCGAACAAGTATGATGATGACGAGGAGGATGAATTTGATGAGGAACTTGATGATGATGATGACGACGAACAAGATGATGCGATTGAATACAACGATGATGATGAAGATGAAGATGAAGAGAATAAAGATGACGAATAGGATTTTTATTGTAATGGTTCATGTAGTTGATGGTTTCAATTCATTGTCATGAATTCTTATGTGAAATGTTATTATATAGTTGATGCTTGAGAATTATTATTTTGTATTTATTCATAATTGATATGTGATCTATGGTTGTGTAGTTTGTTAATAATTTATTAAGTTTGATGATTATTTGTTGAGAATTCTGAAACAGATGGCCGGGAGATCGAAAAAAGGCAAGGAGAAAGTATCGGACTCAGGGTCTAATCGGCATATGCCTCCACCGACCAATCTCAACATCCGTTTAGGTAGTTCGAGATCAGATCCTCCATCCCCTGCCATAGGGTCCGCCCCATCGACGCCGATGAATGAAGGTCGATCCACTGATATGCCTCAAAACAGTGATACCGGTGGCCATCAGCTTCTAATAATGCCACGAGGAAGAGAGTAAGTTAATTGATTTATATAAGTTTGCTTCTTATCAATAAATAGATATATATTCTATATATTTTATGTGCATTGCAGTGTATAATATTGTTTTTTTCACTTGTACAATAGGTTTGATCTCGAGGAGAAATGTGTCGAGGAGATCGGGCGGATACTTGAGAATGGTTTCAAGCGACCGTGGCCTACTTGGAAAAAGATCCCCCTAGATGTTCGTGAGATGTGGTATGCCCAGTTTAATGTATGTCTATTTACTTAAAATAAAATTTGACAATTATTACAATTTGTTCGTATATGATTTTTTTTACTTATTTTTTTGTTAGAGAAAATTATTTTGGCGGCCTGATCATTCTAGCCGAGTTTGGAAGAACTTCGAGCATAAGGGTTCGAAAATTTTGAAAAATAGATTGGCTAAAGCTTTTAAGGACAATCGTAGACCCAATTGGATAGGTGAGGAATCTTGGGATGCTTTACGGGCCATATGGGCCAGCCCAGAGTTTCAGAGGATACGCGAGCAGAACATGGCAAACCGAGCATCGACATGTGACGGAAGGGGATTCCCTGGACCATAAAGGAGGAGCCAGATCTCATTTAAGGTGGCAAGATCATTTGGTAAGTTGTTACTTTTCCTTGTAATTTATTTAATTAATTGATGTAGTGTTGATTTTTACGGTTTAATCTCATTACTATCCTTATATTTTTACTTCATTTTTTTTGTAGACGGTAAAATATGGACATCGACCTACAGTAGATGAGACATTTATGGCTCTCCATTATTCAGTTCATGATGATGGAACTGAACATTATGTCGATGACCGAGCAAGGGCTACTACGGTAGTTTTTTAATAATTTATATCGTCACTTATTATTTTTAAAAATGTTTTTATAACAATTATGTATCTTATTTTTGCAGGAGAGCTTTAGAGCAAATTATGACGAAGCTTGTTCTCGAACCACCGAAAATGCACAGGACGGACCTATTCAGCAGCCCGACAAGTTGGAGGTAACATTCAAAAGTGTATTTATTAGATATATATAGTTATTAAAAATATATATATATATATATATATACTTTATTAAAAATATATATACGTTTTAGATTTGGAAGCAAACAGTCGGCGGTCCAAAAAAGGGTCATTGGTATGGGGTTGCCAGTGGACCCTCTACCGTGACAGTTGAGTCTTTCGGCTCATGGACCGACTTAAATACTTGGGTTGACCCCAAGACAGAGGAGCTCACACAGAAGATGAACGATTTAGAGGAAAAACACAGTCAGAAGATCGCCGAGATGGAAGAAAAGCATAGTCGAGAGATCTCCGACCTTCAGAAAACTGTGTCCCTAATGGCGGCCAACCTAAAGAAACTCACACGTCGACTAGCTCCGCGGCGTAAGAAGGGCTCTACTTCGTCTGCTCTTGTTGCTTGGGATGAAAATGAAGGCGACGATGACGACGATGATGGAGACGATGATGTTCCGACATTTGATCTTTAAAAACTTTTATATATGCATTATTGTATGAATGATTTTGTATGAATTTACGTATTAAACTAATAGAATAATATTAGTTATTAATTATATATGCTATATGGATGATTAGTATTACATTGATACACAGTTTGTTAGTATTTAGGTTTGTTGGTATTTTAAATTTTGGAAAAAAAATGCAGGTTTTGGGATATATTATAACAAATTAAATTTTGAAAAATTATATAAATATAGCAACGGATTTTTCCGTCGCCATTTTGATTATTTAAAAAATAAAAAATATGGCCACGGATTTATCCGTGGCCAATTTAATAACGTTTTCAATTTTTTTTATTTTTGGCCACGGATTTATCCGTGGCCATGTTTTTATTTATTTTTAAAAAAATCAAAACCTGGCCACGGAAAAATCTGTGTCCAAGTTAATAATATTTTTAATTTTTTTTATTTTTGGCCACAGATATTTTAATTTATTTTAAAAAATAAAAAATGTGGCCACGGATTTAAATAAAAATTTTAAATTTTTTTTCTATTGGGCACGGATTTTTCTGTGGCCAAATTAGTATTATTTTTAATTTTTTTTATTTTTGGCCACGGATTTATCCGTGGCTAATAGGAGAATAATCTGTGGCCAAAGTCCGTGGCCCGTTTTAGCCACGCCACATTTGGCCACGAATTTTTTCCGTGGCCAAATCCGTCGCCTTTTTTTTTTTGCCACGGATTTCGGTCAAAATCCGTGGCCAAATCCCTGATTTCTAGTAGTGGAAGCACAAGGAGTATTCAAAGCAAAAGAATCAAAGGAAATTCCACAATTATCCCTTAGAAGATTCAAAGTGATCAAGTTGAAGTTCCCGACGTTCTTCACGAAGATCATCAAATCTAGTCATTTGATCCACAATCAAGGTGTGACATCAGTGAATCCATGCTTTCCCAAGTCAAATACACAACAATCAAAGTGAAGTTCTTGATATTCTTCACAACGATCAACCAAATCAAGGCGTTCAAACTACAGATAGGGTGCTAAGCCAACTAATCGGCATTCTTTCTAAATATACATCAAGCCAAATCAAAGAAGTTTATGGCATTTATCAAAATTCTCGGCATTTGATTTGTAATTAAGCTATGAAGCTTACGAATTGCATTATTGAAGATCAAATTAAGTTTAAAGAAGATTAAACCACCAAATTCACTTTGAAAGTGTTTGAATTTTCAAGTGTCAAATTCGTGAAGGAAGAATCAGAGGACCAAGTTTAGAGATTGTGCCCACATTATTTGGTTAAATTCAATAAATTAAATTTGAACAATTTTTCTTGTCTGTTAATTCAATAGACTCAAAAGTCATGTTACAAATTTCTGGCACGCACGGTTGGAATACTCGACCTCTCATCTCATACTTCTAGCAAGAAATTTCCTTCAAGTATCTAATGGCTACCTACAAATTCATAGAGTTTGAGTTCTCCACTTCAGAAGTTCCAGGTGTTATAGTTGGAAGTTTCGTGATCACTACGAAAAGCATGTCTAATAAGCTTTAGAAATCCTCTAAGGAAGGTCGCTCGCTCGATAGCATCAAGAAAAGCCTACCACAACTTGCTAACACAAATAAAGATGACAAAATTGATATCTCGCCATCTACTCCCCGCTCGACATTAAGTTCTTCCAGTATAGTACCAGCCATGGTGACAAACGTGACAACATTGGAAGAACAATTTGCAAGCCTGACAAAGGCCATTAAAAGGACTTGCCAAGCATGTTCAAGAGTAAGACTCTCAAATCACGAAGTTGATGAACAAGGTCAATCATGCTGAAACTAACCAAATCATGGAAGACAACCTGAAGATCAAGATGAAATCAAGACATTGACGAAGCAACAAGAGAATGTAAACAGGAAATCCTCAGTTCAAGAGTTGCAAGTCTCATTGACCTAATGAAGGAGTTCATAATGGTAATTATTAAAAACAATCTCGATAGAAGCTCCAAGTCACAACTATGTTTATAACAAGCCATACACACAAAGAATTGAGAATTTGAAGATGCCAACCGGCTATCAACCTCTTCAGTTCCTCTAGTTCGACGACAACGGTAATTCAAAACAACACGCAGCCTACTTCGTCAAGATACGACGGCTTGAAGGAAAGAGAAAATGTGGCGCTGGAGGAGTGGCTGTTGAAATTCTTGCAAGTCGTCAGAGTTTGAATCTAGTTTTCCGAACACCGAACTGATAATTTCAAGTCCCTAGGGCATTTAGGCAGAGGTCGAAACTTTGAGAAACTTGAAGAATTTTTGTTGTACTTCAGATTTTGAATGAAAAAAGAAAGGTCAAAATTATAATATTTTTTTGGTTTTTCATTATTCTAAATGATAACGCATTTTTCAATATATCACACTTTTCTTTCCAAATTAACGCTTTCTTTTCTAGAAAGAAAAGTCAAAATTTTGATTTTAGACACAGATTTACCTGCCTTAGATCTTAATTAATCTCCAAACTCTCTCACTTTCTTGTTTGGAAAAAAAAATAACAATTATAATTTCAGACACGGATTTATCCATCTTAGATCTTAATTAATGTCAGGAAGAATATAATTTCAAAAACAGATCTATTATTTGCCTCAAAACTAAATTGTTATTTTAAAAAATTATAATTTTATACACGGATATATTATCTGTCTCAAAACTTAATTAATATATGAGGAAAAAATGTTATTTTAGAGACTGATGTCATCCGTCTTAGAATTTAATTCAATAAAAAAATGCGAAATTTTATGAATCCGACTGAAAATCTATTTCTATATGCATTACTAATTTATTTTATATTTTTACTCTAATTCATTTTTTTTAAAATAGAGACAAATATTGAATTCTGTAATTGATGTTGTAATTTTCTTTTTTAAAATACAAATTCGTGTATGATTCTGACTCTAATTAATGAAAGTTTGAGACATATATAAATCTGACTCCAACTCCGGATGCCTGTGATACAAGTATACTTAATCTCAAAAGACCAAGTGCACCTTGTAGTGTCCCTTATATCTAATATGTGCGTGGGCCACTGCTGGATAACAACTTGATGAGTGAAGACCTTGGTCTTGCCAATTGTACTTTGTCATTGTCTACTCACCCGACTACTTTTCTCTTGGTTTTGCAAGCCTAGCCAATAGAATTTGATTTTCAAAAACTTAAATAAATAATTTAAAAACCAAACTCAAACTTGTCCCACGCAGTACATTGATCTTTTGGAAAAGCCTTACAAGTTTGAACACGTTTGCAAGAATTTTCTCACAGGGGGGACACGTTTTCTGGTGAATCCTTCCTCTATATATATACACCAGCCTAACAATTTTTGTAACAAATTAAGAAAACATATCTTTATAATTAATTAGCAGATTGCCAAGAAAGAAAACCTCAAATTACACAAATAAATATCTCGAAAATTATGGCACAACATGCAATTGTTAGCCCCCAATTTTGTGCTTCTCATCCTATCACTCTAGCATTTGACGAAAAGTCTTCGATTTTCAGCAAAGAAAAATACATTTTTAAAGATGCTAATAATGGCAATGTGGTGTTCAGAGTCATAGGATCTCGGTTAAGTTTGCATGACAAGACAATCATTCTTGATGCTGCAGATAGACCTGTTGTCACTCTTTGAAGACATGCGGTACATTTTTTAACATATTCATTTATTTATTTTTGAATCTATATAATGTTAGACTTAGGCTTGAAAAATAAATTTTCTAGAGGTAGAGATGGAGCCTGAAGATGGAGACAGAAACCTTGTTACTTTATTTCATATATAGTTTTTGTAACTTTAATTGCATGTTGACCTCAAATTTTTGTGTTGCAGCTACTGAAATTGCATAGTAGATGGAGAGTGTTTAAAGGGGAGAGTTTGGAAGAAAAGGACCTTATTGTTAGTACCAAAGAATCCTTTTGGGCTCATACTGAGTTTCATGTCTATTTGGCAAACAACATGTCCGAGAAGACTCCCAATTACGACCTCAAGGGTGAAGGCTTGTCTGAAAAATCTTGTGCGGTTTATGCTGCTGATTCTTCAACCCTGGTTGCCCAAGTAAGATTAATCTCTCTCTCTCTCTCTCTCTCTCTCTCTCTCTCTCTCTCTCGCTCTCACTCTCTCTCTCTCTCCCTCTCTCTCTCTCTCTCTCTCTCTCTCTCTCGCTCTCACTCTCTCTCTCTCTCTCCCTCTATCTCTCTCTCTCTCTCTCACACACACACACACACACACACACACACATACACACACACACAATAGAACCAACATGGAAAAAACGGGGCCATTATGGGCAGCCACTTATTCTATATTACTCAATTGATGAAATGAAAGTGCCTTATATATTCTATATACGTTTAATTTCATCTTTTTAAATTAAAATTTATGGCTCCGTCCCTAACCAGAATCACTTAATTAATTATGTGACTAATTTAATTTTTGTTTCATTTGATGTACTTTGAAATGTGTTCAGGTGCAAAAGGAATCAAAAGCAGTAAAAATGTTTGGGAAGCGCAAGCGCATACTCACAGTGTATCCAAATGTTGATTATGCCTTCATTGTTGCTCTTATTGTCATATTTGAAGAGGAGAAAGCAACAGCAGGAGCAGCAACGTCAGCAGCGACTGATCTTATGTGAACCAGCTCAATTTGAGCTCTAGTAATCATATGAGTTGAGATTCAGTTCATTTGTGACTGATCTTAAGCTTACGACTTTCTTTTTTTTTTTTTAATTTTTTTTTTGTATGCATGTTATGTAATATTAAATAAATTATAATACTATTAAATGTTATGTCCCTGGATTACGAATAATTTGCCCAAAAAAGATTTCCAACAGTTACATTTGAATTATTGGATCAAACTTATAAACTCCATTACAATTTGCCCCATAAATTTTCAAGAAAAGAAAAGAAAAAAATTAAAAAGAGTATGTCAATACATTTTAAGTTATTTTTAGAGCCATAAAACATGGAATTTCGAATTTTTCCTTGGGTTTTCTTCATGGATTTATAAATAGAGATTACATCTTTTTTAAGTGCTTTAATTAAAAAAAATAAATTAGTAGTTTGTTAGATTATTTTAATAAATAAGAAGTCAAATAAAAACTTATATATGTAACTTTTTTTAAGCTATCCATAATAATATTCAAAGAAAAAAAAATACTTTTCAAAGCAGTTTTAGATTATTGTATTTACACGCAAAATAAATTGGATTAAAAAAAATACTTTACTATTAAAAGTCAGGCCTGACAAAGCACTTTTTTTTTGTTTTTTTTCTGAAAATAAGTTAACCGAATGGACCTTTGATTTATTCTATGTGACAGTAACAAGTTAGATAAAGTATATTAATTCAATCTAGGATTTGCTTTACCATTTTTGCCTCCGAAACAAACCAATCACGGTTATTTCGGAACTGTTTCTTTGTAAATATATAAGGCAGTTTGTGTTCGTGTTGTAAGCGCTCGAGTAATGTGCTTTGCTGCTTCAATTTTTATTAATCTTTTTTGTTTAAAAGAATCCGTAGACGACTGCTTTGAGCTGTACAGAAAGACACAATTTTGTTGCTGGATTTTATGCAGTCTCAACCTACTCAACCAAACAAGGGTAACAATATAAATAACATGTTACCACTGTATTCAATCACGCGCCATAACGATTGCAGGGAACGGAACGGGCTAGATTGTTCTAGTTCCGTTGCCACATCGCCCGGTCGTGGTCGGAAGGGATTTTTTTAAATAAATTTTTTAAAATAATATAAAAAATTATGAGTAAACATATAATTACTATTTTACAAAATTGAATATTTTTATTTTAAAATGTATGATTATAGACTACCATATATTTTTACAGAAAATTTGACAAAAGTTTGTGTAGGTAAAAAAATAAAAACTCACACAAAACTTGTGCCAAACAAACAAAAAAATTGACCAAAAAACCTTAGTCATAGGGGAAAAAAAAACTGCTTTCATTTTTTATTTAAAAAATAGTATTTTCTCTCTCAACCGTCCTATTTTCTCTCCTCATTTCTCTGTCTCTCTCCACGACCCAGAAATTCGCTTCGTCTACTCCTTCAATTTCTTCCATCTTCCTCTTCTTTTTATTTTTTTTCCCCAAAAAATTGCAAATCAAAATTCAACCGTGATTTGGTGAGGCTTCTTCATGGAGATGGATGGAAATCATGACTACTACTCGAATCATGAAGGACAAGTTCGATTCAAGAGTCGTCGGTCGTTCTGTTGCAAATCGGCGTCGTTCCGGTCCGAGATCGGCGCTTCGGTCCAAGAAATCAGACTGGAAGTCCGATTTGGCCAATAAATTTAGTATATTGTTGTTATTTTTATTATTGTTTCCATATCATGAAACACTACTAAAAAAACTGTTTTTAGTGACCGAAATTTGTGACCGAACACATTCGGTCACAAAAAATAGAGAGTTGTGACGGCTTTTGTGACCGATTTCACAAAAGAATGAGAATATTTTTGTGACTAACAAATCGGTCACAAAAAGGCAAATATCGGTCACAAAAAAAAAATTTAATTTACTTATATTTAAATTACTGTAGATGTTTTAAAAAAATATCAAAATGAAAATTAATTAATATTATAACAGATTTGTGACCGATTTATCGGTCACTATTATATTTCTATGATCTAACATATTTGTGACCGACAAATCGGTCACAAAATGCGAGCTTCTCTTAGCAAAATTGTGACAGAATATTCGGTCACAAAATGGCTCTCTCTGGCGAAAATTGTGACCGAATTTTCGGTCACAAAAAGGTGCTCTCTTTGGGCGAGAATTGTGACCGAAGTTTCGGTCACAAATTCCTTGCCTCTTTGGGCGAAAATTGTGACCGAATTTTCGGTTACAAAATTGTGCTCTCTTTGGGCGAAAATTGTGACCGAATTTTCGGTCACAAAATGGGACTCTCTTTGGGTGAAAATTGTGACCGAATTTTCGGTCACAAATTCCTAGCCTCTTTGGGCGAAAATTGTGACCGAAAATTCGGTCACAAAGTGACACTCTCTTTGGGCGAAAATTGTGACCGAATTTTCGGTCACAAAAACCTAGCCTCTTTGAGGAGAAATTGTGACCGAAAATTCGGTCACAAAATGACACTCTTTTGGGCGAAAATTGTGACCGAATTTTTCGGTCACAAAATGACACTCTCTTTGGGCGAAAATTGTGACCGAATTTTCGGTCACAAAAACCTAGCCTCTTTGAGGAGAAATTGTGACTGAAAATTCGGTCACAAAATGACACTCTTTTGGGCGAAAATTGTGACCGAATTTTCGGTCACAAATTCCTAGCCTCTTTGGGCGAAAATTGTGACTGAAAATTCGGTCACAAAATGACACTCTCTTTGGGCGAAAATTGTGACCGAATTTTCGGTCACAAAAACCTAGCCTCTTTGAGGAGAAATTGTGACCGAAAATTCGGTCACAAAATGACACTCTTTTGGGCGAAAATTGTGACCGAATTTTCGGTCACAAATTCCTAGCCTCTTTGTGCGAAAATTGTGACCGAAAATTCGGTCACAAAATGACACTCTCTTTGGGCGAAAATTGTGACCGAATTTTCGGTCACAAATTCCTAGCCTCTTTGGGCGAAAATTGTGACCGAATTTTCGGTCACAAAATGGGACTCTCTTTGGGCGAAATTGTGACCGAATATTCGGTCACAAAATTCTACATTTTTTTAAGAAAAATTGTTCGATTAAATTAAGGAAATTAGTCCAATTGATGTGAATAAAATTTGAGTAATAATCTGATTGAGTTGGAAAAACTGTGAAATTGTTCAATTAAATTAAGGAAAATTAATAATTTGTCGAACTTAGATGCAGAATTGAGTAGTTGGTTCAGTTGACTTTGGGAAAATGAGTTGTTAAACAATGTAATTGAATAACTTAGTCTAATTGTTTCAATTAATCTAAAATAATTGTGGAATTGGAGTAATTGGAGTACCAACGTATTGAATTACGAGCAATGAGTAATTAGTCCGACGAAATTGGAGGGTTTTTTATAATTGGTTCAACTGAATTGGAGAAATTATATAAATTGTACAATTAAATAGTGTAATTGATATGTTTAAGTGGAATGCATTGAATTGAGTAATTAATCTAAGCAAATTATGTTTTTTGAGTAATTAGACTAATTGAATTACGAGCAATGAATATCTAATGTAATGAAATTGAGGGGAATTTTGTAATTAGTTCAATTGAATTAGGGATATTAAATAAATTGCCCAACTGCATAAATTGAGTAATTGATTTGTTTGATTGATAGGAATTGAGTAATTAATATAATCTTATTGTGGAATTTGAGTAATTAGACCAACTGAGTTAGGAGCAATGACTAATCAATCTAATGAAATCGGGGGAAATTTCATAATTGGCTCAATTGAAGTAGAGATATTGAATAAATTGTCCTATTAAATTGAGAAGATTGAGTAATTAATATATTTGAATAAAGGGATTGAGTAATTAATCTAATTGAGTATGGAGAACTTAATAATTAGTTCAATTGTATTGTTGAAACTGAATAATTAATCCAATTGAATTGAAAATTTTGAGTAATCGATCCAACTAATTAATAAAGAGAGATAACTAAATAATTAGTCAAATTGAATTAAGAAAATTGAATAATTAACATAATTAATTAAATAATAATTTAAAATTTTAACAAGTATTTTAGATATATACATATAGAAAATATAAATAATTAATTTAACAATAATAATATTAGATATTTTGAAATTAATAGTAATTACAATATTTGAATAATATTTATTAATATCAAGTTAAAAAAAATATAGATTTGTGACCGAATTTTCGGTCACAAATCTGCTAAAAAATTGGGTTTTAACTTAGCAGAAAATTAATTTTCACTTGGCCTTGAGGTTTTTCTCAAAGCAGGTAAGAGCTCTCTCTCTCTCTCTCTCTCTCTCTCTCTTCCCTTCCCCACCGCCTCCCTCTTCCTCCACCGGCGCCGCCTCCCTCCCTCCGCCGCCGCACCCCACCGCCACCCCCTCCCTCTACCACCACCGCCTCTCTCCCTCCTCGCCCTCCACCGCCCTCCACAGCGCCCCCCTAGCCAAACCCGCCCTCCCCCGCCAACCCACCGCTCCCCCCCAGCCGACGGTGACGGCGGCCCCAAACCCAGATCTGGGCCGCCGCCCCTCTTCCTCTCGCCGCCGGACCAGATCTGCTGGAGGAGCCCTCTTCCTCCAGCCGGCCCACCCTCCTCCCATAGCCCTCTTCCCCACGCCGGCCACCCCCTCCCACAGCCCCTCTTCCCCCTCCCACGACCCCCCCATCCCCAGCCCCTTCCCCCGCCGGCCCAGCCCCCCTCTCTCCCTCCCCACCCTCCCCTCTTCCCCTCCTCCCACACACCAGCCCCCTCCTCCCCCACAATATACCCATCAGCCCCTCTTCCTCCCTCCTCACTCCCCTCCTCGCCCCCCCCCCCCTCCACATTTATATTTTATAGTTTGTATTTCATATGTATAGTTTTGGAAAACATATGAATATGGTTATATAATTTCATTTTTTTTGGTTGTTTGTATTGGTTTCTAGGAGTAGAAACAAAATATACATTACGAAGGAAGTATTTATATTTAAGATGCATTTTATTATTTGCAATACGATTTTGTGACTTGGTAATTGTGTAAAATTATTGTTTGTGACTGGTTGTGCTCTTCGATGTGTCCAACAATCAACGATGTAGTTGCCTCTTGTAGCTACCTGCTTGCCTTTCGAAAGTTTCAGCTCGGTTTTTGGCAATAGCTAGTTGTAGGGAGAGTTCTCTAATAAGTATTATAGAAATGGTTCCAACACTATAATGACAGAAAAAATATATAAGTTTAAATATCCGATTGGCTAGGAATATAAAGAGCCTCATCACTAATTTTGACAAGTTGAGTCATTGCCAAGTTAGAAAATCACTATAGATATCAGACTTATAAGTATATATGATATATGTATGTGTGTGTGTTTGTGTGTGTGTGTGTGTATCACTTTTTTCTGTCTTTATTATGGGGGTGGAGTACGTAACCCGAGCTTTGATCCAAAAAGCTACAAAATCTCAGGGCATTAATCTAATACAGATGAACTGCAAAAAGAAACATTAATTAATTTAAACTATAATATTTTCATTGTGACATAAGCGTGATTAGTGGATGTTACGAATAAAGTTGGTCCAAAGAGTACTTAAAATAACTATATATATACACGACTCTTTAATTGAATTGGTTTGAATTAAAAGTCAACTGAAATAGTAATCAAATCAATTTTATTTATTTATTTATTTTAAGAATGCATGAGGATAATTGCTAGTCCCAAACACATGAAGCTAGCGAACATATGAGGCATAGATAGCCCATGCAATGGGGAAATATTTGAACCAAACATGCAAAATATGCTTATCCGGATAGTAACTTATCGGAATTGATATTGTTTTTCTTCAATAAGTATGGGCTTATAATGCATATTTACTATGTTTTTTCGTGGATTGCTGAAAAATAGTACTGTGTATGAGAGTGTAAAAATTGATATGCAAAATCGACTAAAACTTCAAGATAAGTATTATTGACTTAACTGAAATTCATGGCTTGATTTTATTTTGAACTTAGGAATCACCTGCACCTATAAGAGCCTTAAACTTAAAAATTTATGAGGACATAATTCTTTGTTAGCTTCTAAATGCCTAACTTATCCGTTAAAAGCTTTTAACATATCCATATTCTTTTATTTTTTTTGCTTACTCCTTCCTTGAGATGAAAGCTGCAGCTTTTGTTCTAGGCTTATGCGGCAATTTTTGTCATCAATTGATATTTTATAGGTAGTGTTTTATTTTTTTGGGCGATAGGGACTGTTGACTTTATAACTATGTGACTAATTGGCTAATTATTTGGACTCAACAGAAAAAACCCGGCCCACAAACATGTTCATGACAGGACACATCTCTTGTCTTATTGGGTTCAATAGTTTGGCCCATTGGCTTAGACCACCTCCTCAGTCATTGTTCATTCAATTAATTTAATCATTGAAAACGTAAAAATTTATTACTTATTTAAAACAAATCTCCCAATAAAATACAATCACCATTCTTTGTAGAAATGTGCTGTGGTCCGAATGCACACTAGAATTTCTAAAGGGACATTGTAAGAAGCAAACTAAGGATATGTTGAAAAATACTTATTCTTAACTATTCAAAATAATTTTGTCTTTCTTTTTTTCTTGATAAGTCAATTAATCTTTGTTTTATTTTATTGATTAGCATTAATTTACGTTTTATATTTGTGCAGTATATATATATTTATAATGTGATTTGATGTAGTTGTATGTCATTATCTAATTTTATTAGAATCAAAACACGTGGCACTTCTCATAAAAAAAAATGTAGCCTTCTTAACACATAGCTAAGACAAACAATTAAAAAGGATGAAATGTATAGGACCATATGATCCAACAAGTAATAATTCACATCCATCTCCCCCTCACTCACCAGAAAATGTGCAATTAATAGAACTATATCAAGCATAAGTAATGTGGTTAGTTACATATACTTGCTACAGTGACTCGAATAAACATTGAGGTATTTTAAAATAGTTAAAATGATTGAATTCATATCGTGTCATGCTGGACATCTATAACCCCAAAGTATATAACCCCAAAAAAAAGCGGTGAACAAAAGGAAACCACAAAACAAACTATATTCTAAGTCATTTAGTGCATTGCCGCAAAACGTGTGGAAACCATTAACTGAGTTAAGTCAGTTTTTTCGAGAGTTGTGTTCAACAGAATTGCGGGAGGAAAACTTGTTACGGTTGGAGTCAAATATACCGGTTATATTGTGTAAATTGGAACGCATCTTCCCACCGACATTTTTTGATTCGATGGAGCACTTGCCAATCCACTTACCTTATGAGGCAGTCATGTGTGGTCCCGTTCAGTACAGATGGATGTATCCATTTGAGAGATATTTACATGATTTGAAGGGTATGGTTAAAAATAGAGCCAGAGTCGAAGGCTCTATATGTGAAGCATATCTAGCCCAAGAGTCGGCTTATTTTTCATCATACTATTTTGAATCTCATGTGCAATCGAAAAGCACGAGAAGTCGACGAAATGAAGTGGGAAGCTCTAAAAATGAAATTCCACGTACCCTATCATGTTTTAATCAACAGGGCGAGCCTGCTAGTAAGTGCGATACTAGATTTCTAACAATTGATGAGTGGAAAGCTGCCGCACTTCATGTTCTCATTAATTGTGATGAAGTATTGCCATTTCTCGAGTAAGTAATCACTTAACTAGTTGTAATTTCAAAATATATTGTCCAATATATTTTGAACATTACTAACAATTTACGTGATTTTAGGACGTATAAAACCATGACTCGACATTTCTGGCCATACCTTACAGACCAACAAGTTGAGGAATCTGTTGAAAAACATTTTGTAGAGTGGTTTAAATTATATGTAAGTATGATAATTAAATAGAAATTGAAATTATAAATCTATTACTATGAATGAAATTCTAAGTTACTAATTAATTTTGCAACACATTGTTAATAGGTTCACAATCCCGATAATATGGTGCAAAATCAATACTTGCGTGATTTAGCTTGGGGTCCTATGAATGAAGTCAAGACATGGCCTAGATATTATGTCAACGGATACGTTTTTCATATAGATTCAGTAGCACAACGGAAGAAGACTTGTAACTCTGGCGTGTGTGTAAAAGGTCAAGAATCCTCTGAATTTTATGGAAAACTTAAAGAAGTAATTGAACTTGAGTATTCGGGCAGTCCGAAAAAAAGAGTTGTGTTGTTTAATTGCCATTGGTTTGATTCAGTTTCTAATCGGGGTATTAAGATACACAAAGAGTACGGCATTGTTGAGATAAAACAGAATGAAAGTTATCCGAAATTTGATCCATTCATTCTTGCCCAGCATGCTTCTCAAGTTTATTATGTCCCTTATCCTGGTAACAAAAGAGAGAAAATTCACTGGCGCTTTGTAATCAAGACTAGACCAAGAAGTAGAGTTGATAGAGGCCATAATGTGGAGGATGCTTTGCAGGAACCATCCAATATTGTCAATTCTGTTGATGACTCCAATCCAATTGGGAATTTAGTTGACAACACCGGATATAGTGAACAAATAACTGTAGAAAACGTTGAACAGTTAGATGATTATGAACATTTGGATGAAGATGAAGAAGATGAATCCGATTTTTCTGATGGTGAAGAAGATGACAGTGAAGATAACGGAGATGAATAATTGGTTATTGTACTTTTGGTTATTTTATTGTGAACTTTAATCAAATGAAATTGTGAATGCCATCAAATTTCATGTATGTGTTAAGAATGTTGTATCAAGGATGTTCTTTTGATATCATTTTGTTGTGTTAATTGAAAACTTTTATTTCATATTTTTCATATTCAACATGCTTAATATAAATTTTGTTGGAGAATCGTGCAACAGATGGCAGGTGGTGGTAAGAAAGGAAAAGGAAAGACGTCAACTCCATCTTCATCTCATTCAACGATGCCTCCACCAACTAACATGGCTCTACAGCCTACGGAGTCATCACAGTTAACTCCTCATGATGCTAATCCTAGTGGTACAAATGTTCCTGCCACACCGAGTACTGAAAATAGCGTCAATGATAGTACAGTTGGAAAGATTTTCATTCGCCCTCGAGGATTAGAGTAATAATTTCTATTTTAATATTCTTAGTGTTTATGTTATTCAATTTTTATTATTATTAATCTTTGTATGCGTGGTCATATAGGTTCAGTGATAATAAAAAGTGTGTTGATGAGATAACAGTTATTGTGAAGAAGTCATTTGGAGGGGCATGGAAATCTTGGAAAAAAGTCCCTGACTCTCAAAGGGATAAGTGGTTTGGAGAGTTTGAGGTAATAATACATATGTTTGTAATTCTATGATATTTGTATGTAATTAAGAATATCTAATATTACTCTAACGCAATAAAATGAATTTTTGTAGAAAAAATTTGTTTGGCATGAAGAAAATCAAGATGAGATTTATGCAATTTTCAATCATCGTGGGGCTGTGCTATTAAAAAGTAAACTATATCGGGCACGTGAAAAGAACAAAAAGCCTCGTTGGATAAATGATGAATATTGGGAAGATTTGAGGCAACAATGGGCCACAGAGAGTTATAAAAAAATGTGCTCAAGCCAAGAAGAATAGAGCATCAGATTGTAATGGACAAGGCTTCCCAGTTCACTCGGGTGGTTCTATTACCCACCTTACGCATATGGATAGAATGGTAATTATATTGTGCATATATCATTATTTAGCATTATTAATTATAATTTATTTTTAATTATTTTTTTCTTTGTAGGAGGCAGAAACGGGTGAAACACCTTCTCTTGTTCAAGCTTTTATATGTCTCCACTCAAAAAAAATAAGGAAGGTGAACGGGTGTTTGTGAACGATCGTGCAAAAAATACTGTCGTAAGTAATATTATATTTCAACATTAGTAATATTTTTGAACTTGTATCTATTATTTGTTCATTCTTGTTTTACATATTTAATTTGTTTTGTTTGTTTTTGATTTGTTTTACATGTAGGAATCATTTCAAAACAAGTGGGCTGCTCGTGGAAACAGTGGTGCAACTTCGAGTGAGAACGAGGATAGCACTGAGCATGAGAGGCAAAAGGAAATTGACGTAATTAATTTTTATAATATAATTTACTTTACATTTTATTGGTTTATATATTTAGATATGCATAATTTTGATTGTCCATTTGTTTTCGTTTTTTAGGTGTGGATGGATACAGTTGGAGGTTTGAAAAAAGGCCAAGCGTATGGTCTTGCAGATGTGGCAAAACTTTTAAATTCTTGCGGATCTCGATCAACTTCTGCTCCTTGGTCAAGAGGCGTATTGGAGGGTAAGGAGAGTAGGGCTCTTAAACTTCAAGTAGATGAGCAAAAGACGAAGATCGAAGAGCAATCAAAGGAGATTGAGGAGCAAAAGAAAAAAATTGACTTAGTTCAGGAGCAGAACGTGAAGTTGCAAGATTCACTTCTCAACTTGTCTGCAAAGTTTGACTCCTTCCAACAGTCCATGAGTCAAATGCAAAGGTTCGCATCTTTTCCATCCGGTTCTCAAGCTCAAATACCCACTTTCATGCCACCCACATATGGATTTTTGACCCCACCACATGCTACCGAAGTCCCTTTCGTTGCATCATCATCAACGAAAACGAGCAAGTTAATAGGTCAAAACAATTGTGACAGTGACAATAATGAGAATGATAATTGATGTCGACAACTATCTTGCTATTTATGTTTGGTGAATATGTACGCATATATGTAGAAGATTTGAGGGAGGTGTTTTTTGTGGATAAAGATATGACTTGAATGTATTTGGTGATGTTATTTGCAAATATTGGTGTATGTTTTGAGGATATTGTTGTATATGTTGTGAAAATTGTTGAATGTTTGGTGGATATTGGTGTATGTTGATGGATAGATAATTTGGAGTTGATCATGTTTGGTAGATGCATGTTTGTTATTTTATAATGATAAGTATTGAATTATGTAGAATATTAGAATGTTTATTGGTGTATATTTTGCGGACGTGTTTTGAGGATATTTGTGTATATTGTTGAATTTTGGCGGATATTGGTGTATGTTTTGAGGATATTAGTGTAAATTTTGCGGATATTGGTGAATATTTGGCGGATATTGATGTATGGTTGACGCATATTGATGTATGTTTTGCAAATATTGGGTATTTGAATTGGGAATTTGTAAATTGAAACAATTGAAATTCATATTACAGGTCAGGTTTTTGATTAAAAATACATTTATTAAAATCTGTGGTTGAAAATTTGTGACCGATTTTTCGGTCACAAAATACTATATCAATAATAGAGACTGAAATTTCTCACTGTTCCTTTACAATTTGTGACCGAAAAATCGGTCACTATTTTTTCCTATATTAGTGACCGAATTTTCGGTCACTATTTCCTGGGAATTGTGACCGACTTTTCGGTCACTAATTCCTGGTAATTGTGACCGAAAATTCGGTCACTATTTCCTTGAAATTGTGACCGAAAATTCGGTCACTATTATTTTCTAGTGTGACTAAAATTTCAGTCACAAATTCGGTCACTATTCCACGATTCTGTGACCGAATTTTCGGTCACTATTTATTTTTTTTGTGACTAACAGTTCAGTCACAAAATCGGTCACAAAAATAGTCAGTCACAGATTCGGTCACAAAAAACTGTGACTAAGGTTTTCGTGACCGATTTTTTCGGTCACTGATCTGTTTTTGTGACCGATTTTAGCCAAAATCGGTCACAAAATCGGTCACTAAAAACAGTTTTTTTAGTAGTGAAATTTAATTTTACTTTTGCTTTTCATTTTCGAAAATTATAGAAATATTTGTTTTCAAATTAGAATTTACTAGATTTATTTATTCCACATTTCCAAAATAATTTTATGTAAATAGAAATATAAAATCGAAAATATGTATAACTTATACATTTAATTAGTTAAATATTTCTTTTATTATATTAATTATTTTATGTTCCTTTCATGAAATTAGCGGTAAGAAAGATGAATAATTGGAACCTTTAAACTCTTAGTGTTATTATTAGGGAGCTGTGTATTAATCTTTTTCCACCAAAATATAGTTTTATATTTAATTATCTCTTCGACAACTATATAATATAAATATATAATTTTCCTAACATTTTTAAGTTTTCTAATTATTTTCTTTTATTGTAAGAATTTAGAAAATTACTTTACTCTACAAAATTATATTTTTTCAAAGATATATTTTTATTCTTATTTCAAAAATGGACTAATTAAATATTCTAGCCTATTAGCCTTCCATATATATATACAAACCCATCTATTTTCATTCATATATACCTATTAGCCTTCCATATATATATATCCCTTTATTTCCCTCAAGCATTTTTGAAAAAGTAGAAACCTTGCTTAATCCCATAAGTAGGATGTTATTTATGTTCACCGTGAGTAAAAGTTCTTGCTTAAGCTTGCTTCACTGCTCTTGAGTAAAAGCTCTTGCTAAAAGCATGATTCCCTACTCTTGAGTAAAAGTTCTTGTCAAGCTTGCTTCCTGTCTCTTGGTTTAGTAGCTAATTTATTTTATTAAGTGCTTCCCTCAAGTGTTATTTCATGATTAACTTAGAGATAGTTATTAGAATACATGTTATTTCAAGAATACTTGCTCGTAGAGGCTAAGTAATACTTTCATGCTAGAAGGGTAAGTATAATAGGAGTTAATCTAGTTTGTACTTAATATGTGATTATTGCTTTTATTATGTGATCAACATGTACTTTTGTGAACTTATTATTTGATTATGTGATTATATGCTTGGTATGTATATTATTTTCATGAGTTAAGCTTCATGAAATTATGTGTGTAGTTTAAAGAGGATTTTCTTGAGATATAATGATTTAAAAGTGGTTTCATAGAGATATATTTTGGTAAAAAAGAAGCTTATAATGATATCTATTTAATTTTGTAAAACTTTTATCAAAATCTATGTTTGGTTTTGAAAATATAATAGTTTTCATAAATTTATAATAGTTTTATGGAAATATACTCGATTATTAGTTTTATGACAATATAGTATTTTTGAAACTATGTTAATTTTATGAAAATAAAGTAGTTTGATAAAATGATGTGTTTCTACGAAAAATATTAGTTTTGACAAAATATACTATTTTCATAAAAATAGATTTATTAAAGTTTTATCAATATATGGTTACTTTATCAAAATCAATCCCTATTTTACCAAAATGTCTACATGTGTTATATGTACATACATATAGTTGTCTATATTTTCAAGGGGATCTTTTCACTTATATGTATATATATATATATATCATACGTACATACATATAGATATATTTACGTCTTGAATATACTTTTTCTATAGTTTACACAAATATTTGATACATGTATAAATCTATATATATATATATATATATATATTAAAATAAGTTTAAAATAAGCTTAAAAGATAGTATTATATTGAAAACATTCCATTATGTTATTGTAACAAAACTTTCTACAAATGTTGAAGTATGGAAGTAAGACTTCCACAACTATGTGCTTATGTAAATAAATTGCAATTATGTGAAATGTGCCTAAATGTACCGGAGTGGTCTGGGTTGTGTTCCCTCGGGACATACTATTGAGTAGCCGGAAGAGTTCAAACTCATTCCATCTCCTAATCCCCCTTGGGTAGACGGAGAGATCTAATCAAGAGAGTGGGTCGTAGGAAAATATTAGGCGTATGCCCGGGATACGATCACTGGAAGACAAGGCAGGCAGGAGAGAAATGTGCTGGTTGTTATTTATGCCCGGGTAGTCATAAGTGGCACTGCTAGGTGACAAAAGGTAGAAAGTGTGAAATTATGTATTATGTGTTTATGTGCAAATCACATACATGAGCACCTTATGTGATTAGGTAACGTTTCTACTCAACTATGTGTTGATTGTGGGTTATATGATTATTTTAGATGGATACGAGGTCACACAAATGAGTTAGAAGAAGAAGACCCCTTTGAGGCAATTTACTAGAAGAGTTAATGTTAATATTCCGCTGTATAGTCTGTATTTTGTCTTTCATATTTTGTATTTTGTAATACCTCAAGATATACTTTAATGATGTTTTGTGAAAATTATGTCATATAGGATAAATACAATAAAGTTTTGTAACCTTGCATTTTGTCACAGAGTCGGTCACTATTCCTTAATTTTGTGACCGATAATTCGGTCACTATTAATTTAATCTGTGACTGAAATTTTAGTCACTATTATTTTTTTCTGTGACTAACACTTCAGTCACAAAGTCGGTCACAAAATAGTCAGTCACAAATTCGATCATCAAAAACTGTGACGAAGGTTTTTGTGACTGATTTTTTTGGTTACTGATTCAATCAAAGATCTGTTTTTGTGACCGATTCAAGCCAAAATTGGCCACAGAATTAGTCACTAAAAACAGTTCTTCTAGTAGTGTTACCGGGGTCATCACACCTACAGTGACGCCTACAAGATCTACAACAAGTTTCTCGATCCATATGTCTAATCATGCAAGTGCAATACGACTCTCGGTTGCAATTATCAAAGCATTTATTTGGAAAAGTTATTTTCATGGCTCCTCCGATGGCCGCCTCGGCGGTGGCGGTTAACACTATTAGCATCACAAGCATGACAACCAATGACGCATTTTTTGTGAGAACGAATAGGCATTTTAAATATTTACGGATATGCTAAATAGCGGAATTGTAAGTATGTTGTGCAATTTGACAAATGACCATATTTAAATAGGATGCTAGGGTTGTTATTATAATTGCAATTACTATTATTAACCAGATGGGGGGAATTAATTGTATATAACTAATTACACCTGATATCCAATTTAAAAGGTTTGGATATTCATGTAAATGAAATTAATTATATCTGAGATTGATTAAAGAAATAATTGTTTCTCGTATTAGTATACAAAATCTCAACTTTTCGTTATAACTTTATTGAAATGGCCAAGCTAAGGCAATAAAGATTAATGTTATTTGCTAGAAATTATAAAGATATAAATTGTATTTTTATTTTATGATAGTTTCATGATATTGATTTTTTAGATATTGTGCAATGTAGACAAGCAAGTGCATTTAAATTAAAGCAAATTACATCTACACCCCTTGAAGTATGATTTAATTACAAATTGACCCTCTTGTTTGAAAACTTAGAGCTACCCCCTGCATTATTTGACAGCAATTGTTTGTAATAATTTTATTTGGAGAATTGTAATAGACCATTAACAAAAACAAAAAAAAAACAAAAACAAAGACTACTCGGCAAAATAACCGTAAACCTACATCAAAACATATAATTAAAACTCAAAAGGTGCTAAAGTCCTTTTATATCCTCGTATTTTATTTTCTCTCCTTAGTCAGAATGCTCTAAATCACCACTAAGCCATAACAAGTTTCAAGATATCAAGATTAATTTAAGTTAAACTGTCCAAGCCAATGGTTATCAAAATTCATCTCACGTAGTATTTATTAATTATCAAGATTTATCAATAATTTTAAAACTCAAATTCCTATCCAAAATTCAATTAACAAAAAAAGAAGTTAACATATAAATTTAGTCCATAATAACGTTTTGTAATTTACCCTTGGACAAAAATTAAAAAAAAAAGAATTACATTTATAATAGGTTTCTGAGGGTTTTTATTTGAAAGAAAAGTTTGAGTTTGATATGATTCCTTTTCTCAAAATTAAAAATTGTATTTGAGATTTCTTTTTTAAAGGAAATGTATGGATATATTAATATTAAAGTGAGTATGAGGGAACAAAAGGAATAATACAATCACTATATATAACTTTCCATCTTGAGATATATACACGGCCTTAGCTAATGTATGTGCAACCCTATTGCCAATACAACGAGTGAAATTGAATAAAATCCTTCAAGTTTAAATTCCACTAGTTTTTTGAATCTGTGTGTTGTACGGGACGATAATTGCAAATTAAAAAATATATATTTAATTTAAGATATAAAGTTGATAATAAAATTCTTCTAGAAATATTACAAAAGCAAAACGATTAACCAAAAAAATTATTGAATACAATTTAATTATTGAAATAATAAAAAAAACATAAGAAGTTAATTCATTACAAACACAATTTAATTAAACACGTGATTTGCACGGATGATTTTTTTCCTTTATAAGAATAAAGTGTCACATAAATGAATGTCTACTTCATTTATTACAAGAAATATAAAATGACAAATTTATGTATATGTAACAAAACTGTGAAAAAAAATTCATTGAAAAGGTGTATTTACGGACTTTATAGTAAACGTAAAAGAATATAAACCATGAAAATAAATAGCAACTAACAGTTCATAGCTTCATTTTTAAATTTAACAAAGTGCTCCAAAAGTAATTTATCACAATACATACTCTTGTAGTTTTAAGTCACATTTTGAGAATCGGTTTTGAAGAAATGTTTTTAGCATATAAAACTCATTATTAACTTTAACAGTATTTGTAATAATGTAGGAGGAATGCCTCTTATATCAAAAATATTATAATTTTTTAAATAATATATATATGGTTGAAAAAAGTAAAATAGTATCATTGAAAAGATATTGCTATGTATTAACTTTCAGGAATAAAGATACCCTACCTTACAACAACAACAACAACAACAACAATTATCTATTCAAGATACAACAATCAAAAATTTCATAAAACAACTATAAAAGAAATGTTTATAATCACGTCACGGACAAAATTTTGTTCCATTATAAGAATAATCTGTCACATCAAATGAATATCGACTTCATTTTATTTTAAGAGATATAAAAGGAAAAAACATATATGTTACAAAATTGTGTAAGAGATTTAAATCTAAAGGTGCATTTCTGACATTAAAGTAAACATAAAAGAATGCATATCATGAAAATAAATTGATTGAGATTTAACCATATAATCCTACTTGTATATTAAGTAGAATCACATTCAAAGGCAGTGTGTTGCCACTTGACGTAATAAATGACATCCCACATTTTAGTTATTCATATTTTTTGTTATGCAATTTCACTCCATTGGAGATAGCTACATCAAAAACTAATTGTCAGTTTTCTTACTTAATTTGAATTAAAATATAATGTCATAGTTTAGATTTTGCATAAATATTATATCCTTTTGAATGATTATGAATAGCCATATACTTACACAAAATAAATCTAAAAAATATTATAAATATTGTAAATAATGTATTTTTATCGTTTAATTTTTAAAATTTTATGATGAAAATACTTGTGTATTAAAAGTTATCATCCATTGTACCATATACTTACCAAAGTTATAATTTAAAATTTTTAAAAATATCGTAAATGGGACATTGTAATTTATCATTTAATTTTTTAAAAAATATA
This sequence comes from Petrea volubilis, assembly GCA_026212405.1. NCBI lineage: Eukaryota > Viridiplantae > Streptophyta > Magnoliopsida > Lamiales > Verbenaceae > Petrea > Petrea volubilis. Next base: position 17,221,682 of record CM047885.1, on the reverse strand, counting down.
TATAATTTGAAAAAGTGATTTAGAAATAAGTTATTGATAATTTAAATAGTTAAAAACTAAAGTGATGGATAAATATGATAAATGAAATATAGTAAACAATATGATCTACGTTTGTTCAAAAAAGAATTAAAAAATGTTAGGATGTGTTAATTTCAACCAAGTTAGCCTATAATATAAAGTGAAACATTACTAAATAGGAAATTTCACTAATAATATAGCCTTGACTATATTACCATTGAGCTTATGGAACTACGTGCAACAAAGCAAATATTTTTGGAAGAATACATAGCTCAGAAAGTTCTTTTTTTTCATTTGAAATAATAGAAAATTTAATTATAGCGAAGCGTACCCTGTATCAACCGCACTTCTTGCAATTTTTATTTTGTTAAAATCTTGAAATATAATTGGTATTTCAAATCACATACATAAAAAATGCAAAAACAAAAAAAAACTTAAAGAACAATTGTGAATTCGTTAAAAGTACTATTAACCTATACATAAATATTGTGCTAGAAATTGTGCATGAAATTAGCAAAAGGTACTATAACTATAAACAAATATTAATCTAAATTATAAATTACAAAAGAAATATCATTGATTTAAAACTTTGAATTACATAATTTATATGGATTTAAAACTTTAAATTTTAGACCTTTTCTTTTAGACTATTCTGATTTATAACCATAATAGTTCAAAGATATTTTGCAGGAATTAAAATTATATAAAACATCTTCTACTTAGAAAAAAAAAAAAAGCAAAACAAACTTATTTTAAGAATATTAATAAAGGGACGAAAAATGTGAATAAAATAATGATAAAATTAAGACACTTTTTTTAATATTTACAATGAACCCTGAAATATAATTTGGCGTAACAAACTAGAAATTTTGTTTATAACTTTATAAATAAAGCATACACAAACACCCTTCCACCTCCCCCGAATACACACACATATTTATATTAACTAGGAAAATTCTATCATTAGTCACAGTTTGTAGATGACTAACGTTAGTCACCTTTAGTTTTAGTCGTTAGATGTATGATTTTTAATCTATAGATGTAAGCCATTAATTTGTATATGACTTGCAACATGTTGTGCATATAAATTGGAAGGGTTACTTATTATACAGGTTATCAAGAGATTTTTTTATACAACCATTATTATAGCGTAAAAATGGTATTCTAAAAATTTAATGCAATTGGATCCATTAGATCATTATTACTCATTCTTTTTAATTTATTGGAAAAGTCCAATACTATTTTTTTAAAAACAATTACCATGATACTAATTATTATTTTTCATTTTATAATACCATGGTCCCATTATAATATTGTGACACCATTGTAATCCGTTCAATTTTTACGTTTTAATAGCATGGCACCTTTATTTTTTATTTTTAAATTTTAAATGCCATGTTATTTCAACAAATATCAATGCAGTACTACAAATAACGATTGGTGTAAATTGTAAGATATTACATAACATTAAGAAGATAAAGGTAATTTCCTATCACTACAAGAGAATGAATAAATTAATGACAATTTAACAAGTGATAATGAAAAAGTTGTGACTAATTATATACATGTAATGATAACAAAGTTATATTGTTACAAAACATAGTTTGCACAATATCAATGGTGACAATATAATATGAAAAGGTGACAACATAGTGCAAAATTGATAATTAGTAACACACATATGGTGACAACTTAGTAGCAATGGAATCGTGTCATAAAATTCTAATGATAATTTTTTTGTCACCAAGTTGTTACTGTAGGTTTGTCACTAATTGTGAATTATTGTTACTAAAACATTAATTCTTATTACCATTAAGTGCATATTATGACAAGATAAAAGTTGTGGTCACAGAAGAAACTTAAATAGTGATAAAATAAAAAATTTTGTCACTTAATACAATTATTGGTAACAACTTTTATATTGTCACTTTTATATCTTGTTACTAATATTATTTTTTCTTGCAGTGTATGTGTTGGGGTCTTCGTTGTAATTTCACCATACTTCAAAGTGGGTGTTGTAATTTGTCCTAATTTCTGTAATTCTATTGGAGTTAACATTGCCTTCCCCAAGATAAAGGAGTAATGGTAATATCCCAAATGTGGTATTATTTTTTATAATTTCACAATAACTTATAGGCGGTAAGTGTAACTTGCCCTAAAAATAGTTAACAATATGCTACTTTATCAACTTGTCTCACTAACGCCCTCCTGTTCATTCTTCGCTGTCAAGAAATAGTTACGCTAAAATTAACTTACTATGATCAATTATCATCCGTGATAATATCTTCATAGTAGCTCAAATATTTGGATATCAAATTGAAATTTACATAGCAATTAGTTTGATTAACAACCAAAAAAATTAAGTAGTAAATTATTATTACATTACATTACACATATATATAAGCGTAAGTTCTCCTATTTGAAATTGGAATAGTGGTTTTTCGTTGCCCAAGTGCACCTTTGGCCTCTCCAACCAACTGCACTGGATTCCTCCCTTCAAACCAAAACGATGTCGTCTGCGCCAACTCTCATCAAACAACTTCACCACTTCTCCATGAATTTTAGTGTTGGCTTACTATCTACGCCAACCTAAAGCAACAGTACATGAACTGCTTCAATTTACGATTTACTCACAAATTAATGCAATTCATCTGTTCTTTTATCATTAGCACTTTGGTTAAATGGTTTGGGCACAAAGCTTTATTCATTTAGATGGATCTTTGCATCTCACGCTCTATCCGTCGGTCTTCCCACTGATTTGTCCAGGTAAGTTGAAGATTTTATTTATCTTTTTGTGCTTGCAGTTCGAATAGAATGAAAAATCAATTTCCTCCTTGCCCTAAAAGATGAAGCTGCTCTATTCTTTATAAACTAGGCCAGACTTACACAATTAGTTTTCATTCAGTCGTTGGTCCAATTTAGTTGGATATGATTATGGGTGGAGTGAGTTTCTATTATTGGGTTGTTTGAGCATACACAAAAAGTTACCGGGAACATTGTTGGACCTTGCTTAAAGGGAGGTGGAAGTGGCTATATGTATTAAAAGTGAAGAATGCATATTTATTGCCATGAGGATGGTGTTTAGTTAACCAATTTAGTATATGGGATGCTTTTTGGGGTGTGGTGCAATATGAGTGAATGATATAGTGTAATTTCATTGTAACGACTTAGCCTTTTTTTCTATCTCTCTTTCAAGTTTGTTGCGTTGCAGCTGTTGTTTTCTTGAAATTAATCAAGGTGAGCTTTACTTAATATGGATGAAAATTGACAAAGTGGTTTTTATCGTATAAGGAACGTTGTGCTATCTTGTAATGTTTTTTTGTGTTTGATGCATCCGTATTGTCATAAGGCAGAAAATATTGCTTGTGAATTTGGTTGCTAGTGGTTCTATATGTGTGTTTTATTTAGAATATCATGAGGATTAAAATAGTTGCTGATATGAGCGCTATTGTTTCCATTCTATAGATGTGGTAGTTAATATTGTTTGTATTTCGTAATACTTTGTCAAAGTTAGTTGTACGTGGTTTGTTTTTTTGGTTTGTTCTTATTTGGGAATTTGTGTTGTTATTTGGTGAGCATCCAAGGAGAATGCCCGGGAGTAGGAAATATATGTGGCAACGAGATACTGAAAAATCTAAACTGTAGTCGTTCCTCAACTTGCTTTTCGCTATTGTTGTAGAAGTTTCTGTAAACTTTTACGCAATTCTCTTTACTCAAATCAGATTTCAGACTGGATATTCAAAGGCAGAACTATCATGTGGTATTGCATTTCAGCACTTGGCATAAACTAGGGCTCAGAAAATCATAAGAGTTTACATAGTTGTACACGCTTAATACTATTCAAGCTAAGAAATCTAGAAGGTTTCTCCCATTAAGAGATGAGACCAAATAACACCACAATTCGAGTATTTATCACCAGAAATTAAAAATAAAAAATAAAATGTTCTGATCAAGTACTGTGGAAGTTTGTTTTACAATTATGTTATTAAGTCTGCAGCAAGAGCTTTACTATTAAATTACAAAATTAGAGAACAACAGTACTTCTACTAAGAATTAACTAGACAAACAATAGAATGTTCTTGGAATTTTTTTTTTTAAAAGGAAGCTCTTCTGTCCAAAAGGAGACAAGAATATGCGAACAATATCGTTCAAGCTTGTTTATGTTTAGAGTCTTCTTTTTGTTCCTCTTTTCTAACATATTGTGAGAAGCATAACCATTAAAAAAATATGAATTAGAATTTTTTGTAAATTATACATGTATGGAAACTTCCATATATGTTTCGGATTTTGTATAATAAGAACAAAAAATAGATGCACGATTTCATTTTTATTTGCAACTTATGCTTTAGAGTTGATCTTTATATGGCATAGTTAGGACTAAATATTGGGTACGTTTTGTTTGTTGAGCTTGTATACTCGACTGAAATTGAACTCGAGAGTGTAACTTTGAGTATTGTTAATTAGACCTACTCAAGTTGCGGACGTGACTCATTGGATACCGTTGGGTATTATCCAAGTGGCATTTTTAGGCGTTGGATTAAATATGATAATGTCATAGTATTGTAAGAGTTGTCTATTGGAATGTTCACCAGCCCCATGTTAAGACAAAACACATCATATAAAATGAGGAAATGCTTAGCTTATATGGTGTGTCTATATATATATATATATATATATTGTTGTGTTATATTAGCATTAATTTTGGGGGTTCTTGTAGCGTCCTTATATCTAATCTGCGTGGGCCACTGCTGGATAACAACTGGATGAGTGAAGACCTTGGTCTTGCCAATTGTACTTTGTCATTGTTTATTCCAGCCCGCAAAATTTGATAGTGGCCCAATAATAATCAGTTTTTACGTTCACCAGACTACTTCTCTCTTGGTTCTGCGAGCCTAGCCCGAAACCTGTAATATCTTTTTATTATTTTATATATATCTATATATATATATTCTTTTTCTTTCATGAACTGATAAAATAACCGACTCTTCAACCTTATATTTCGTCGTCATTTAAATATAGATGCTCGCAAATTGACTAATTTGGCCAAGCCAATAAAATTTGATTTTCAAAAACTTAAATAAATAATTTCAAAACCAAATTCAAACTTGTCCCACGCAGTGCATTGATCTTTTGGAAAAGTCTTACAAGTTTGAACACATACGTGGTCTAATTGCAAGAATTTTCTTACGGGGGGGACACGTTTTCTAGTGAATCCTCCCTCTATATATATACCAGCCTAACAATTTTTGTAACAAATTAAGAAAACAAATTAATTAGCAGATTGCCAAGAAAGACAATATTTTTTGTTACAATACCCCCCAAAAAAAAACCTCAAATTACACAAATAAATATCTCGAAAATTATGGCACAACAAGAAGTTGTTAGCCCCCATTTTTGTGCTTCTCATCCTATCACTCTAGCAATTGACGTAAAGTCTTCGATTTTCAACAAAGAAAAATACATTTTTAAAGATGTTAATAATGGCAATGTGGTGTTCAGAGTCATAGGATCTCAGTTTAGTTTGCATGACAAGACAATCATTCTTGATGCTGCAGATAGACCTGTTGTCACTCTTCGAAGACATGGGGTACATTTTTTAACATATTCATTTATTTATTTTTGAATCTATATAATGTTAGGCCGGAAAAATAAATTTTCTAGAGGTAGAGATGGAGCCCGGAGGGGACGGTCGCCCCCTCGCCCCTCCCCCAAAGCTGATATTGAGTTAAATTTTATATGTATTTTGTTGAATATTTGAATTTCGTCTCCCTAAATAATGAAAATACTTTTAATATTTTATAAAAATTTGATCTTGTTTTCTCAAATAAAAATTCTGACTTCATCTTTGTTTAGAGGGACAAATCAAGGGTGTTCCATATGCTTCGCCAACATTAGCTAATTTTTAAAATAAGTGCTTTAAAGTTACTAATTATTTAAACTTTTTTCAGCCAAGGAAGATTGTTTTCAATGGCAATTATAGCATTTTTTTTTCGGAACTTTTATTTTCAAACACCCTCATCTTTTACTGCTAAATCACCTTTCTCGAACTCACTAAAATTTAAGGTGAAAAAAAATAAAAGAGGTGGTTCTTGCAGAAACCTTCTTACTCTATTTCATATATAGTTTATGTAACTTTAATTGCATGTTGACCACAAATTTTGTGTTGCAGCTAATGAAATTGCATAGCAGATGGAGAGTGTTTAAAGGGGAGAGTTTGGAAGAAAAGGACCTTATTGTTAGTACCAAAGAATCCTCAGGGTCTCATACTAAGTTTCATGTCTATTTGGCAAACAACATGTCCGAGAAGGCTCCCAATTACACCCTCAAGGGTGAAGGCTTGTCTGAAAACTCTTGTGTGGTTCATGCTGCTGATTCTTCGACCATAGTTGCCCAAGTAAGATTAATCTCTCTCTCTCTCTCTCTCTCTCTCTCTCACACACACACACACACACTAGAACCAACATGGAAAAAAGGGGGCCATTATGGGCAGCCACTTATTCTATATTACTCAATTGATGAATGAAAGTGCCTTATATATTCTATATATGTTTAATTTCATCTTTTTAAATCAAAATTTATGGCTCTGTCGCTAACCAGAATCACTTAATTAATTATGTGACTAATTTAATTTTTGTTTCATTTGATGTACATTGAAATATGTTCAGGTGCAAAAGGAATCAAAAGCAGTAAAAAAGTTTGGGAAGCGCAAGCGCATACTCACAGTGTATCCAAATGTTGATTATGCCTTCATTGTTGCTCTTATTATCATATTTGAAGAGAAGAAAGCAGCGGCATCAGCAGGGGCATCAGCAGCAGCAGCCGGGGCATCAGCCGCATCAGCCGGGGCATCAGCATCAGCAGCATCAGCCGGGGCATCAGCAGCATCAGCAGGTTGCGGATGAACCGGCTCAATTTGAGCTATAGTAATTATATGAGTTGAGATTCAGTTCATTTGTTACTGATCTTAAGCTTACGAGTCCCCCCCCCCTCCCCCTTCTTTTTTTTTTTTCCTCCTTGTTTGTATAGTAAATATTTGTTTGTATCATATGCATGTTATGTAATATTAAATAAATTTTAATACTATTAAATGTTATGTACCTGGATTATGAATAATTTGCCCAAAAAAGATTTCCAACAATTACATTTGAATTGTTGGATCAAACTTATAAACTCCATTACAATTTGCCCCATAAATTTTCAAGAAAAGAAAAGAAAAAATTAAAAAGAGTATGTCAATACATTTTAAGTTATTTTTAGAACCATAAAACATGGAGGTTCGAATTTTTCGTTGGGTTTTCTTCGTGGATTTACAAATAGAGATTACATTTTTTTAAGTGCTTTAATTAAAAAAAATAAATTAGTAGTTTGTTAGAGTATTTTAATAGACTAGAAGTCAAATAAAAAACTATATGTAACTTTTTTTAAACTATCCACAATAATTTTCAAAGATAAAAAACTTTCCAAAGCAGTTTTAGATTATTGTATTTACACGTAAAATAAATTGGATTAAAAAAAAACCACTTTACTGTTAAAAGTCGGGCCTGACAAAGCACTTCTTTTTTTTTTTTTTTTTTTTTGTTTTCTGAAAATAAGTTAACCGAATGGGCCAAAAATCTTTTTATTTTATATTCTTTTCTAATGTTTTTTTCTTTTTTTTTTTTTTTATTGAAGAGAAGAATTATAGTATTAGTGACCATCAATATTCGAATACGGCACTTCAATAACAGTTGTAGGAATATTCGTGTCCCTCCTCAAATAGGTACAAATAATATATATATAATTGCCAACCTATGAATTTTTCTCTCCTCGTACTTATTTAAAAAGAAACATATATATATATATATATATATATTCCCCACTTTCTGGGTGCTTCTTCGATTGAATTTTCGGACTCTTATGAAATTCCAACATTTTTTTTTTCAAACAGAAAGAAATAAATAAGTATGGGTTCCTGTAAAAAGAAAAAAAAAATCAAATAATTGATTTAAACAATATTATCCAATAATCCGCACATTACTGACTTATCAACCTTATATTTCGTCGTCACTCTGACACAGATGCTAGCCAATTTCATCAAGGGGGTTGAATAATTAATTTGACCTAGCTAGCATTACAATTTTCAAAATCCAACCCAAATACAACACAGTTCCCCCTAATTTGTCTGACCTTGATTTATTCTCTATGACATTAACATGCTAAACACGTAATATCAATCCAATCTCTTAAAAAATTCATACAAGAGTATTGGATGCATACTTGTATCATTTCAAGATTTTTCTTACAAGGCTACATGTTGTCTAGGCACGGAAAAGATTCTTCTTACAAAGCCACGAATAAGATAGCTACAAAAAAAATCTGAGGCTATCTTATCCGTGGCTAAATTAGCACCAAATTTCGGTCAATTTTAATCACCAAAAATAGCCACGGATTTTCCATATCTAAATTTAGTCACAAAAAATCAATGACTAATTTTTTTCATGACTTTTTGGAAATTCGTGGCTAATCCGTGGCTATTAGTCACGGGGTTTTTTCCATGGCTAAATGCAGTTTTTCTAGTAGTGTGATCCTATCACTCTATCCATTGCTGAGAAGGGTTCGTTTATGAGCAATGATAAATATTTTGTGAAACATGTGAATGGCAATATGGCGTTCAAAGTTATTGCATATCCGCTTAGTTGGTTTAATAGAATGGTGATTGTTGATGCCACGGATAGGCCTATTCTCACTCTTCGAAATAAGGTACAATTTTAATCTATTTATTTGTTTTGTTTATGCAACTTAATTAATTGCACGTTGATCTCAAATTAATTTTATGTTGCAAATTGATTTGATTATGTGGATATCGTCGATGCGTGGTAGATGTGAAGTGTTTAGAGTTCGGATAAAAAAGACCTAATTTTTAGTGGCAAAATATCTTCAATGTTTCAATTCACTACTAAGTTACTCATCTTTCTAGCTAACAACAAATCTGAGGAGGTTTGTGATTACACTCTTAAGGCTCAAGGCCGGAATGAAGGTTCTTGTGTGGTTTATTCTGGCAATTCTTCCACTATGTTCAACGGAATTTTTGATATGATTTTAATCACCTTAATTTTGCCACATGAATATAATTTATATTAACTAATAATTATGTCATGTCTTCAAATCAATACATCATTTGGCAAAATGATTTTAATTTTATGTGAATATTTATTACTAATTATTGAAAAAAAAAATTATGAAATCGAAGCATTTTTAAAGTGAATTGTTAATTCAACAATGTCAATATATGATAGAATGATATTAACAAACTAACAAGAACAAAAAAAATGAGTAATTATTATTTTGTTCGGAGTATAATGAAATGATTTGCAATAGCGTTTTTATAAATTTTTTGTATTTGAAATAATTAAACAAAAATCGTATACTAATCACTTAATTTATTTAAGTAAGTATAGAAATATTTTATAATGATAACTATGAATTTATATTAATATAAAAGACCATCTTTCAATTTTTAATTTATAAAATAAAATTCTTAATATAAGATATTTAATATTATTTAATTTCATACACTATTTATTTATAAATTTCATCACAATAAAATCTATTTGTCATATATATATATATATAGAGAGAGAGAGAGAGTTATTAACTTTTCTACTTATAAGGATTCTCTCTTCATTAATCCCTTAAATTGAGGAGGCTGGAAAAAGATAAGAATCATATTTTCCAAATAAATAATTATAAATTAATAATAAGCAGGTTATAAGTTAAAATAAAATTTATAAACTTATTAAAGTGAAATTTATGTATGTGTGGACAATTAATTAAGGACATACTTAATATTAAATAGTACAAAATTATCTTTTATTATGAGTCCCCAACTATATTAATTACCTTTTCTTCAAAACAATCATCATTGCGCCTTATGTTCAACGGAATGCACAAGTTGATGGTAACAGTGCAACCAAATGTCGATTGCGCCTTCATTATTGCTCTGACTGTCATGTTCAAAGAGATAACCTCATCAAACAGCAGGTGGTGATCATAATTAATTCAATTCTTTTGTAATTTATATAGGAATTTGTAAGTTTAGAATTTTTTTTTATTCATTCATTTATTTATTTATTTTTCTTTTGAATTAGATACAATTGTACTGTATTACTTTTATTAAATTGAATAGATGAGTCGGCTTGTTCATTGTTAAGATTAGTAAATCTAGATTCTCAACATGTATTTTCTCCACATTGCGGTTAATAATATGAGGTGCATTTTTATGTATTACTTTTTCCGGAACATATTTATCATATTACATAGTTTAAAACTTCAAACAGTTCTCATTTGGTGGTAACAATCCACTAAAAAAGAAAATCTCAATATCCAATTGAAATTTTCGATGAAATTTAGTCGGAAAAAAAATGGTGTGGCAGGGGAATTATTGATATAAAATTTGGTGGAATTTTAGGCAGACATTCCTCTGGAAACCTCGAAGTTTAATCAATAAAAACAAGGAATTTTTCGACAAAGTTGTTAACGAAATCCATTGAAAAAAACTCCAAAACGAGTTGGATTTTTCCGACGAATTTTTTCCAGGAAAGAACAGATTTCTAGTTGAGTGATGGCGAAACTCTGCTTCCTTGATGATATTATATATTTGATTCTGTTACAAGTCATTCTGGAGGCTTTTTTACGGGAAAAAAAAGTAATGCCTTTTTGAAAATAAAAAAATAAAAATACTTCAAAGCAAAAAATTGTTTTTGGATAGTTTTTCTAAAAAAGCACAAACTAGGGGGAAAAAAAAAGTCAAAATGGCTTTTTTTAGAAGCTTTTGAAAAATAGCTTTAAATAAAAATACATTTTAAAATATTTTTAATTACTATATCCAAACGTAAAACTGCTTGATTTAAAAAAAAAACTTTACTATTAAAATCACCGTTCGAAAAGTAATTTTTTTAAGTACATCCAACGGGCCCTTTGAAACAAAGTTTTATGTCCAAAGTCCAAGAAAGAATTTCTCAGTGTAAAGAACCATGTTACCAAGTTTTCATTCCAAGAATGCTAATTGTCTTAATTTTCTATCGAAACTTAGTATTTTGAGCTAAATTATTATTCAATTAGTCAAATTAAGATACACTTCAATTTTTACTTGTCTTGATGTAAACACTTATAAATTGTTCTTATCGTCTTCTCTATTTATATTTAAAAATAATGAAGAAGAGGGAAAAAAAAAAGAAAGAAAAAGGTAACCTCTACAACTAAGAATCTTGAGCTTCAAAATAATTCAACACACCATTCCTATGCACAAGAGACTCACTTATAGCACCTACATCTTATTTTAAAAATAAGTTATTCGAATTGTTTTTGAAGCTTACAAGTTGTTATTCTATTAGATGAAAATGAGAGCTTGTAAGTTCTTCTTTTAAGTATAATGATGACCAACAAAAAATAAAGAAATAATTTCTCGTGAATAATTATCTTCTGAGATAGTAGAAACGTAATATTAAAAAAATAGAGATATTTATATCATTTTATGTTTTAGTATTAGACAAATTATAAGCTATTTCAAAAATAAGTTCAGCGAGGTCATTTGTTTTTTTTAAGTTTATAAGCTTCTAATTGCTTATTTTTTGAGCTCATAAGTTCATTTACTTGAAAAATTACAAAATATTTTCAAATTTAGTCTCACACTCTCCTAATGCTATGTTTGGTGTTTGGGTATTTATGAATAAAACACTAACAAAAACATATATGTGCAGACTTGAAATTATCTTGAGATTGGGCCAATTAATTTGGTGGCTGAAACAAAATTGGGCCAGAAACAAAATTGGGCCAAGAGATAATTAAGAAAGGAGAAGAATTATATTGGGCCAACTCATATGTGAAGAGAAGTGGGTCTTTCGGGCATCAAAATTGAACAAGATGGGCCCTGTGGTTTACAATTTGAACTCCACACTATTTCGTTCTTTTAAATGAGAAGATTGCAATTGTAGAGAAAATTGGAGTCTAATTGGGCCTTCAAGTATAAGCCAATTTCTACATTGAAAAAAATTGAGATTGGGCCAATTTGATGTTAAAGAAAAATGGGCCTGATGAATTGAGTGTTAAAAAACGAAAAAAAGGAATGAGTAGGCTATCAAAGTTCATGTTGAAATTTAGTTCACCATTATTTACTCAAATTCAACACACATTTCAAGTCTGACTTGAAGAGAGAGAGAGATAGAGAGAGAGAGAGAGAATCGCCACTCATTCACTCCAAGACATGCTTCAAGTATTTGTCCGTGAACAAGTTTCGAGGGGCATTTGTAAACAAATTAATTTTAGAACTAGTATTTTAAATATCAATATCATATTTTTTATTTTTATATTGGGATATTAATTAAATTTAATGTCTAAATAAAATAGTTAATTAATTGATATTTAATATATATATATATATATATATTTTCTTGGCCAATCAAGTAGTGACAAGTGTCAAATTACAATATTTGACAATAAACTTAATATCTTGCAAATAAAAGAAAGCTAGACATTATTATTTTAGCAATTCAAATCACATATTTTTGTTAAAGAAATGAATTGCTAGTAAATACATGTCAGCCAATCATATTGCGCCATCTCATCAAGTAAACATGGCAACAGACTCTCTCATACACTTGTAAATAGGATCGTCTATACAAACCAAACACACACATCGAACGCTACTAGACAACAGCGATTTAGCCATGGATTTTTAGCCACAGACAAAATCGGTTGCCAGTGGCTACGGAAATGGCCACGGATTAAAGAAAAAAATGAAAAAATATGACCACAGATTTTTCCGTGGCTAAGTGGACAAATTCCGTGGCCATATAAATTTTAAAAAAAAAAACATAAATATTTTTTACCAGTAATAAATTAAATATTTTTTTTAAAAAAAAAGGAACTTGGCTACGGATTTATCCGTAGCCACAAAATAAATTTATATTTATTTTTTATGCAGAATATCCATGGCCATTTAAATTTTTTAAAAAAACATAAATATTTTTGCAAAGTAATAAATTTAAATTTTTTTTTAAAAAAAGCGGGACTTAGCCACGGATAAATCCGTGGCCAAAAAATAAATTTATTAGCCTTTTTTTTTTGCATCGCGGCCACGGATTTAGCCGTGGCCATATTAATTTTTTTAAAAAAACATATATGTTTTTGACCAATAATGAATAAATTTTAAAAAAAAAAAATGGACTTGGCCACGGACCAAAAAAATAAATTTATTTTTATATTTTTTTAATGCAGTGTGGCCACGGATATCCGTGGCCAATAAATAAAAAAATTATTTTTTTAAAATAAATGCGTATTGGCCACGGATAAATAATTAATTTTTTTTAAATTTTAAATGGCTCGGTTAAATCGTGTGGCCCGACATTACGGGGCATTAAAAGGTTTGACCCATTTCAAAATCATTAAATTTTTATCACGGTTTTTATATTTTCCCTTCTTATGCGTTGAAACTTGCGGTTTCACCAACGAGAACTCGTTTTTCTGTTTCAGTATTATATACGAATGACTTCGTACTCCGGTGTCAATGTACGCTAACGTCAATTAACTTATATAGGAATCAACAAAAAAATGGACGTTAGAGCAGATTGAATAGTGTTGAAGTTGTATTGCTCCAATCGTACGGTTCCGTCTAACCTAATTAACGAAAACGCCCAATTCGAAAAAAGTCAACTATAAGTTTTGACCCATGGCCACGGAAAAATCCGTGGCCAAATAATAAATAATTTTTTTTAAAAAAAATAGACTTTATTCGTGGCCAAAAAATAAATTTATTTTTATATTTTTTTTAATGCAGTGTGGCCACGAACAATAAATAAAAAATTATTTTTTTACAATAAATGCGTATTGGCCACGAATTTATCCGTGGCCAGTAATTAATAATTTTTTTTAAATCCGTGACCAGGCATAAAATAATTTTATTTAATATTACTTCAAAATTTCTGTGGCTAAGTGGTAGTATATAGCAAACACTTAGCTATTTTTTTCTTGTTTCAGATCTGATCTATCACTCCCCCCCTATCTAACCAGGTAAATTGACCCGCCGCCGCCGCCCCCTGCTCCCCCACCCCCCCGGGCCGTCGACGGCGATGTCCCCACCGCCTCCGCCGTCGGATCCGCCTCCCCCCGGTGCGGTTCCCCCTCCCCCGCACCCCGATCACGGTGCCCCCTCCCCGTCGGCGAGCGGCCCCCACTTCCCCCCTCCCCGCAGGCAGCCGCCCCTCCCCCTACCCACCAGTAACCCCCCACCCCCAGCCGCCCGTCCTTCGACCCCCGGCAGCCCCTCCCCCGACCCCCAGCGCACTCCCCCACCCCTAGCCGCCCTTCCTCCACCCTCAGCCGCACCTCTTCCGGCCCCTAGCGGCCCCCCACCCCCAGCAAGCCCTCCCCCCCCCAAGCCCCCACCCCCAGCAGGCCCCCCCCACCCCCAACAGGCCCCCCCCCAAACACGTTTCACACGCACGTTATTTGTTATTTTTGTCTAGTAATTTATTTATTTCTCGTTGAGTTGTAATTTAAATTTTATTTGTTGACTCGTTGTTGTGGGATTATTTGTAGGTTGATATCGTAAACATATTTTGAGGTGGTGAAGTTTAAGCATGGTATGAATTATTATGATTTGATTTGTAAATTATTATGATTTGATTTATGAATTGTTATGAACAAATTCGTAAACATATTTGGATTATGTGTTGTTATGAACAAAGTTATTTGGATTATGAATTGTTATGCCGACTTTTGTTTGGATTATGGATTGGTATGAATAAATTTATTCAATTGATTGTTGTGGTTATGTTGGAATATATTATGGATTGTTTTGAACGTATGTGGGCTAAGGATTATTTTGAACGTGTTTGATTGGATTATGGATTTGTTATGAATATGTTTGTTTGGATTGTTATGAATATTTTATGTTTGGAATAAATTAATGAGAGATAAGTGTTTATGTATTGTGATATTAGTGAAGCATGCTGAACAAATATTAATTGACTATCATTATACTTTCTGTTGAGATGTGAAGTCTAACAGTGATGTTAACTTACCTTCGTTCTTTATTTACAGAATATGAATATACGTGAAATTCGATGTTGGATGTATAATAGGTTAACTGTTGATTGAAAAAATGACACCAAACAATTTATGAATGGCCTTAATCAGTTTATTCAATTTGTAACTTTACAACCACAGTATACAGCTAATAAAGGCCTCATTAGGTGTCTATGTTCAAAGTGTACTAATAGAAAGTATAAGAATACTAGTAATGTGCGTTGCGATTTGATGAAATTTGGGTTTCAACCGGAGTATTGGTATTGGACTTCACATGGCGAGTTAGCTCCAGAATCTCAACACGTGGATGTCGGTGGTGCTAGTTCTTCGAATCAGGTCAACTTTTCATACGGACTCAATAATTACGAGAATTTTGCAATGGGTGTGAATGCATCACACCATCGTATGCATTATCGGCCTGATTTCAATGTCGAAGGTGGTTCCGATACTAAGATGCCGCGAAACAATGATCAATATCCTAATATGCAAGCCCAACAGTTTTATGACATATTAGAGGCTGCAAATCGACCATTGTGGCCAGGTTGTGACAATCAGACGGAGTTATCAATGGTTGTTCAAATGATGTCGTTAAAATCCGACTACAATTTATCTCAGGGTTGTTTTGATTCGACTACATTAAAATCGTCTAATCCATCGGATAATCATGTTCCTAACAACTATTCGAGAGGTAAATTTTTTATTTAAAGATTTTCCAACCTCAATTTAAATTTTCTTTTTTGAGATTCCAAATGAATTAGTAACTTAATCGTACAAAATACGATTATAGGTTCCTACATGATTTGAAATGTATGGTGAAAAATCGTGCAAGGGTGGAAGGCTCAATATGTGAGGCGTACTTAAATCAAGAATCATCATACTTTACATCGTATTATTTTGAAAGCCACATTCAGTCGCGGACTACAAGAGTTAGGCGTAATGAGAATGATGGAAGTGCTGAAGAGATACCCTACACATTATCAGTCTGCAATCAAGCTGGTAAGCCTGGTGGTAAATGCGTCGAGCGATTTTTGAGTGATGATGAGTTGAGAAAATCCGCATTACACGTTCTTATTAATTCCGACGAGGTCGTACCTATCATCGAGTAAGTATTTAAAAAACATCCCGATTAACTTGTTAATATTTTTATTAAATTCTGACTCTTAAAAAATCTATTTCAATATATAGAATGTATAGGTTGTCAGTTCGATACCATTGGCCAAATTTAACTGACCAAGAAGTTGAAGAGTCGGTCGAGATGAATTTTGTAGAATGGTTTGAACAATATGTAAGTACTGTTTATATTAAAATTAAAAATGCATATATACTGGTTTGTTATGAATATTATGACAGTGTAAGTATTTGTGTAGGTTCATGATCCCGCAAATAATATCGTTAATCAAAATTTACGTGATTTGGCGTGGAGACCAAATCATAAGGTTAAGACATGGCAAAGGTACACTATGAATAGGATATGCATTTCATATAGATGAGAACACACAACATATGAGCACTTACAATGCTGGTGTTTGTGTTCGGGGCGACGGGACTACAAATTTCTATGGCATACTTAAAGAAGTGATTCAGCTAGAATATCCCGGTGTACCTGAAAAGAAGGTTGTCTTATTCAAATGTCATTGGTTCGACTCTGTTTCTAAAAGGGGTATGAAGGTACACCCGCAATATGGCATTGTAGAGATCAAAATTAATGAGAGATACCCAAAAGACGATCCATTCATCATTGCACAACATGCATCTCAAGTATATTATGTACCGTATCATGGCACAAGGAGGGATAAATTAAATTGGTGTTTTGTAATTAAAATCAGACCACGCAGTAGAGTAGCCAATCGACAAATTGTTACTGATGATTTGTTGCAAGAATCTTCACCGGTTGCAAATTCTATGCTCGATAATAAACCTGCAGGTGTTTTAGTAGATGCTGATGGTCCACTAGAAGAGGTGATGATTGACAGTAATGCATTTCATAATGAACTTGAAGATGATGGGATACAAGAGGAAGCGAACAAGTATGACGATGACGAGGAGGATGAATTTGATGAGGAACTTGATGATGATGACGACGAAGGGGATGATGCGATTGAATACGACGATGATGATGAAGATGAAGATGAAGAGAGTGAAGATGACGAATAGGATTTTTATTGTAATGGTTCATGTAGTTGATGGTTTCGATTCATTGTCCTGAATTCTTATGTGAAATGTTATTATATGGTTGATGCTTGTGAATTATTATTTTGTATTTATTCATAATTGATATGTGATCTATGGTTGTGTAGTTTGTTAATAATTTATTAAGTTTGATGATTATTTGTTGAGAATTCTGAAACAGATGGCCGGGAGATCGAAAAAAGGCAAGGAGAAAGTATCGGACTCAGGGTCTAATCGGCATATGCCTCCACCGACCAATCTCAACATCCGTTTAGGTAGTTAGAGATCAGATCCTCCATCCCCTGCCGTAGGGTCCGCCCCATCGACGCCGATGAATGAAGGTCGATCCACTGATATGTCTCAAAATAGTGATACCGGTGGCCATCAGCTTCTAATAATGCCACGAGGAAGAGAGTAAGTTAATTGATTTATATAAGTTTGCTTCTTATCAATAAATAGATATATATTCTATATATTTTATGTGCATTGCAGTATATAATATTGTTTTTTTCACTTGTACAATAGGTTTGATCTCGAGGAGAAATGTGTCGAGGAGATCGGGCGGATACTTGAGAATGGTTTCAAGCGACCGTGGCCTACTTGGAAAAAGATCCCGCTAGATGTTCGTGAGATGTGGTGTGCCCAGTTTAAGGTATGTCTATTTACTTAATTTAAATGAAATTTGACTATTATTACAATTTGTTCGTATATGATTTTTTTTACTTATTTTTTTGTTAGAGAAAATTCTTTTGGCGGCCTGATCATTCTAGCCGAGTTTGGAAGAACTTCGAGCATAAGGGTTAGGAAATTTTGAAAAATAGATTGGCTAAAGCTCGTAGGGAACAATCGTAGACCCAACTGGATAGGTGAGGAATCTTGGGATGCTTTACGAGCCATATAAGCCAGCCTAGAGTTTCAGAGGATACGCGAGCAGAATAGGGCAAACCGAGCATCGACATGTGACGGAAGGGGATTCCCTGGCCATGAGGGAGGAGCCAGATCTCATCTAAGGTGGCAAGATCATTTGGTAAGTTGTTACTTTTCCTTGTAATTTATTTAATTAATTGATGTAGTGTTGATTTTTACGGTTTAATCTCATTACTATCCTTATATTTTTACTTCATTTTTTTTGCAGACGCTGAAATATGGACATCGACCTACAGTAGATGAGACATTTGTGGCTCTCCATTATTCAGTTGATGATGATGGAACTGAGCATTATGTCGATGACCGAGCAAGGGCTACTATGGTAGTTTTTTAATAATTATATCGTCACTTATTATTTTTAAAAATGCTTTTATAACAATTATGTATCTTATTTTTGCAGGAGAGCTTCAGAGCAAATTATGACGAAGCTTGTTCTCGAGCCACCGAAAATGCACAGGGCGGACTTATTCAGCAGCCCGACAAGTTGGAGGTAATATTCAAACGTGTATTTATTAGATATATATAGTTAATAAATATATATATATATATATAAATTTATACTTTATTAAAAATATATATACGTTTTAGATTTGGAACCAGACAGTCGGCGTTCCAAAAAAGGGTCGTTGGTATGGGGTTGCCGGTGGACCCTCTACCATGACAGTTGAGTCTTTCGGCTCATGGACCGATTTAAATACTTGGGTTGACCCCAAGACAGAGGAGCTCACATAGAAGATGAGCGATTTAGAGGAAAAACACAGTCAGAAGATCATCGAGATGGAAGAAAAGCATAGTCGAGAGATTTCCGACCTTTAGAAAACTGTGTCCCTAATGGCGGCCAACCTAAAGAAACTCACGCGTCGACTAGCTCCGCGGCGTAAAAAGGGCTCTACTTCGTCTGCTCTTGTTGCTTGGGATGAAAATGAAGGCGACGATGACGACGATGATGGACACGATGATGTTCCGACATTTGATCTTTAAAAACTTTTATATATGCATTATTGTATGAATGATTTTGTATGAATTTACGTGTTAAACTAATAGAATAATATTAATTATTAATTATATATATGCTATATGGATGATTAGTATTACATTGATACACAGTTTGTTAGTATTTAGGTTTGTTGGTATTTTAAATTTTGGAAAAAAAATGCAGGTTTTGAGGTATATTATAACAAATTAAATTTTGAAAAATTATATAAATATAGCAACGGATTTTTCCATTGCCATTTTGATTATTTAAAAAATAAAAAATATGGCCACGGATTTATCCGTGGCCAATTTAATAACATTTTCAATTTTTTTTATTAAATCCGTGGCCATGTTTTTATTTATTTTTAAAAAAATCAAAACCTGGCCACAGAAAAATCCGTGTCCAAGTTAATAATATTTTTAATTTTTTTTTATTTTTGGCCACGGATATTTTAATTTATTTTAAAAAATAAAAAATGTGGCCACGAATTTAAATAAAAATTTTAAAATTTTTTTTCTATTGGCCACGAATTTTTCCGTGGCCAAATTAGTATTATTTTTAATTTTTTTTAATTTTATCCGTGGCCAATAGGAGAATAATTCGTGGCCATATATCTGTGGCCAAAGTCCGTAGCCAGTTTTAGCCACGCCACATTTGGCCACGGATTTTTTTCGTGGCCAAATCCGTCGCCTTTTTTCTTGGCCACGGATTTCGGTCAAAATCCGTGGCCAAATCCCTGTTTTCTAGTAGTGGAAGCACAAGGAGTCTTCAAAGCAAAAGAATCGAAGGAAATTCCACAATTATCTCTAGAAGATTCAAAGTGATCAAGTTGAAGTTCCCGACATTCTTCACGAAGATCATCAAATCTAGTCATTTGATCCACAATCAAGGTGTGACATCAGCGAATCCATGCTTTCCCAAGTCAAATACACAACAATCAAAGTGAAGTTCTTGATATTCTTCACAACGATCAACCAAATCAAGGCGTTCAAACTACAGATAGGGTGCTAAGCCAACTAATCGGCATTCTTTCTAAATATACATCAAGCCAAATCAAAGAAGTTTATGGCATTTATCGAAATTCTCGGCGTTTGGTTTGTAATTAAGCTATGAAGCTTACGAATTGCATTATTGAAAATCAAATTAAGTTTAAAGAAGATCAAACCACCAAATTCACTTTGAAAGTGTTTGAATTTTCAAGTGTCAAATTCGTGAAGGAAGAATCAGATGACCAAGTTTAGAGATTGTGCCCACATTATTTGGTTAAATTCAATAAATTAAATTTGAACAATTTTTCTTGTCTTTTAATTCAATAGACTCGAAAGTCATGTTACAAATTTCTGGCACGCACGGTTGGAGTACTCGAACTCTCATCTCATACTTCTAGCAAGAAATTTCCTTCAAGTATCTAATGGCGACCTACAAATTCGTAGAGTTTGAGTTCTCCACTTCAGAAGTTCCAGGTGTTATAGTTGGAAGTTTCGTGATCACTACGAAAAGCATGTCTAATAAGCTTTAGAAATCCTCTAAGGAAGGTCGCTCGCTCGATAGCATCAAGAAAAGCCTACCACAACTTGCTAACACAAATAAAGATGACAAAATTGATATCTCGCCACCTACTCCCCGCTCGACATTAAGTTCTTCCAGTATAGTACCAGCCATGGTGACAAACGTGACAACATTGGAAGAACAATTTGCAAGCCTGACAAAGGCCATTAAAAGGACTTGCCAAGCATGTTCAAGAGTAAGACTCTCAAATCACGAAGTTGATCAACAAGGTCAATCATGCTGAAACTAGCCAAATCATGGAAGGCAACCTGAAGATCAAGATGAAGTCAAGACATTGACGTAGCAACAAGAGAATGTAAACAGGAAATCCTCAGTTCAAGAGTTGCAAGTCTCATTGACCTAATGAAGGAGTTCATCATGGTAATTATTAAAGACAATCTCGATAGAAGCTCCAAGTCACGACTATGTTTATAACAAGCCATACACACAAAGAATTGAGAATTTGAAGATGCCAACCGGCTATCAACCTCTTCAGTTCCTCCAGTTCGACGACAACGGTAATTCAAAACAACACGCAACCTACTTCGTCAAGATACGACGGCTTGAAGGAGAGAGAAAATGTGGCGCTGGAGGAGTGGCTGTTGAAATTCTTGCAAGTCGTCAGAGTTTGAATCTAGTTTTCCGAACACCGAACTGATAATTTCAAGTCCTTAGGGCATTTAGGCAAAGGTCGAAACTTTGAGAAACTTGAAGAATTTTTGTTGTGCTTCAGATTTTGAATAAAAAAAGAAAGGTCAAAATTATAATATTTTTTTTGTTTTTCATTATTCTAAATGATAACGCATTTTTCAATATATCACACTTTTCTTTCCAAATTAACGCTTTCTTTTCTAGAAAGAAAAGTCAAAATTTTGATTTTAGACATGGATTTACCTGCCTTAGATCTTAATTAATCTCCAAACTCTCTCACTTTCTTGTTTGGAAAAAAAAATAACAATTATAATTTCAGACACGGATTTATCCATCTTAGATCTTAATTAATGTCAGGAAGAAATATAATTTCAAAAACAGATCTATTAATTGCCTCAAAACTAAATTGTTATTTTAAAAAATTATAATTTTATACACGGATATATTATCTGTCTCAAAACTTAATTAATATATGAGGAAAAAATGTTATTTTAGAGACAGATGTCATCCGTCTTAGAATTTAATTCAACAAAAAAATGCAAAATTTTATGAATCCGACTGAAAATCTATTTCTATATGCATTACTAATTTATTTTATATTTTTACTCTAATTCATTTTTTAAAAAATAGAGACAAATATTGAATTCTATAATTGATGTTGTAATTTTCTTTTTTAAAATACAAATTCGTGTATGATTCTGACTCTAATTAATGAAAGTTTGAGACAGATATAAATCTGTCTCTGAAAGTCTGCTCTCTTGTAGTGAAATTAGAGCTCAAAAATTCATAAGAGTTTACGTACTTGTGCATAGGGATGGCAATGGGTCCGGGTTGGACCCGGACCCGGACCCGCCCCATTAGGGGTGGGTTTTTAGACCTCCAACGGGTCCGAGGCGGGTCCCAGATCTTCATTTTAAGACCCGGACCCACCCTGCTAGAATTTTACATATATTTTTTATTTATTATTTTATATAAATTTATGTAATATGTATATATACTTTATATAAAAAAGTATATATTATATAAATAGTCACATAAAAAATAAATATGATATTCCTATATATAAAAATAATTATCTAACATTAGTAGTTAAGTTATAATTTCAAAATATGTGCAAATAAATATACGATAAAGATATTTAATTTTTCAAAATTTAAAATATATTCATAGAAATTTATGAATAATTAGTACTTTGGTAATAGTATTATTTTTTCATGATTAAAAAAGTATGATAATATATATATTTTTTTAATAATTCTTTTAACTATTTTAAAATATTGAACCGGGTCTACCGGGTTGGACCCGGACCCGGCGGGTCCGTGCCGAGTCTGGGTCCAGGTCCAAAAAAAATTCAGCCAGGACGGATCCCGGGTTTGGCCAAACCCACCTCATACCCCCCCCCCCCCCCCCCCCCCCGTTGCCATCCCTACTTGTGCAAGCTTATGACTGTTCAAGCTAAGAAATCTAAAAGGTTTCTCCTATTAAGAGATGAGACCAAATAACACCACAAATCGAGTATTTAGCGCTAGAAATTAAAAATAAAAAATAAAATGTTTTGATCAAGAACTATGGAAGTTTGTTTTACAGTTATGTTATTAAATCTGCAGCAAGAGCTTTACTATTAAATTACAAAATTAGAGAACAACAGTACTTCTAATATGAATTTACTAGACAAACAATAGAAAATTCTTGGAATTTTTTATTTTTTTTAAAAAGAAAGCTCTTCTGTCCGAAAGGCGACAAGAATATGCGAACAATATCGTTCAAGCTTATTTATGTTTAGAGTGTTCCTTTTGTTCCTCTTTTCTAACATATTGTACGAAGCGTGAATTAACCATTAAAAAAATTAATGTGAATTAGAATTTTTTGTAAATTATACATGTATGGAAACTTCCATATATGTTATGGATTTCGTATAATAAGAACAAAAAATAGATGCACGATTTCATTTTTATTTGCAACTTATGCTTTAGAGTTGATCTTTATATGGCATTGTTAGGACTAAATATTGGGTAGGTTTTGTTTGTTGAGCTTGAGAGTGTAACTTTGAGTATTCTTAATTAGACCTACTCAAGTTGCGGACGTGACTCATTGGATGCTACACCGTTGGGTATTATTCAAGTGGCATTTTTAGGCATTAGATTAAATATGATAATGTCGTAGTATTTTAAGAGTTGTCTATTGGAATGTTCGCCAGCCCCATGTTAGACAAAACACATCATATAAAATGAGGAAATGCTTAGCTTATATGGGCTGTGTGTGTGTGTGTATTGTTGTGTTTTATTAACATTAATTTGGGGGGTTTTGTCAAAAATATTTCTAAACTCTTAAAATCTCGAATTTCGTATATTTGATGCTGTAGAATGCTTGTTTGTGTTTTAGGGCTATCTTTGACTGACAGAGTAGCATTAGTATTGATTTATTTGAGGCTCATTGATGGACATGCTTACAGGTTTGGTGGCTTTTAATAATTATTTTTTTAAGCAAATTTTCTCTTCTGTTAGGTTTCCTGTGTTTGCAAATGATCTATTTAGAATCATTCAAGGTACGTTTCATTTGACATAGTTCACGAAATTGCTGCGATACTTACTGGAGTGCCTGTTAGTATTTCATAGCCGCCAGATAAATGTAGGGCCCTTGTTTGGCCTTGTCGTTTTATCTACTGCAATTGCAAAATCCTAGCTGGGTTCACAGAACCTCCAATTCTTGTCCGTTGTTCCCACATTTTTATAATATTGTAGGGGCCGCCACAAATAGGTTGGTCTAAATTGGTGTCCAATTAAACTGGACTCCAACTCCGGATGCCTGTGATACAAGTATACTTAATCTCAAAAGACCAAGTGCACCTTGTAGTGTCCTTATATCTAATATATGCGTGGGCCACTGCTGGATAACAACTTGATGAGTGAAGACCTTCGTCTTGCCAATTGTACTTTGTCATTGTCTACTCACCCGACTACTTTTCTCTTGGTTTTGCAAGCCTAGCCAATAGAATTTGATTTTCAAAAACTTAAATAAATAATTTAAAAACCAAACTCAAACTTGTCCCACGCAGTACATTGATCTTTTGGAAAAGCCTTACAAGTTTGAACACGTTTGCAAGAATTTTCTCACAGGGGGGACACGTTTTCTGGTGAATCCTTCCTCTATATATATACACCAGCCTAACAATTTTTGTAACAAATTAAGAAAACATATCTTTATAATTAATTAGCAGATTGCCAAGAAAGAAAACCTCAAATTACACAAATAAATATCTCGAAAATTATGGCACAACATGCAATTGTTAGCCCCCAATTTTGTGCTTCTCATCCTATCACTCTAGCATTTGACGAAAAGTCTTCGATTTTCAGCAAAGAAAAATACGTTTTTAAAGATGCTAATAATGGCAATGTGGTGTTCAAAGTCGTAGGGTCTCGGTTTAGTTTGCATGACAAGACAATCATTCTTGATGCTGCAGATAGACCTGTTGTCACTCTTCGAAGACATGCGGTACATTTTTTAACATATTCATTTGTTTATTTTTGAATCTATATAATGTTAGACTTAGGCTTGAAAAATAAATTTTCTAGAGGTAGAGATGGAGCCTGGAGATGGAGACAGAAACCTTGTTACTTTATTTCATATATAGTTTTTGTAACTTTAATTGCATGTTGACCTCAAATTTTTGTGTTGCAGCTACTGAAATTGCATAGTAGATGGAGAGTGTTTAAAGGGGAGAGTTTGGAAGAAAAGGACCTTATTGTTAGTACGAAAGAATCCTTTTGGGCTCATACTGAGTTTCATGTCTATTTGGCAAATAACATGTCCGAGAAGACTCCCAATTACGACCTTAAGGGTGAAGGCTTGTCTGAAAAATCTTGTGCGGTTTATGCTGCTGATTCTTCAACCCGGGTTGCCCAAGTAAGATTAATTTCTCTCTCTCTCTCTCTCTCTCTCTCTCTCTCTCTCACACACACACACACACACACACACGCACAATAGAACCAACATGGAAAAGAGGGGGCCATTATGGGCAGCCACTTATTCTATATTACTCAATTGATGAAATGAAAGTGCCTTATATATTCTATATACGTTTAATTTCATCTTTTTAAATTAAAATTTATGGCTCCGTCCCTAACCAGAATCACTTAATTAATTATGTGACTAATTTAATTTTTGTTTCATTTGATGTACTTTGAAATGTGTTCAGGTGCAAAAGGAATCAAAAGCAGTAAAAATGTTTGGGAAGCGCAAGCGCATACTCACAGTGTATCCAAATGTTGATTATGCCTTCATTGTTGCTCTTATTGTCATATTTGAAGAGGAGAAAGCAACGGCAGCAGCGGTAGCAACAGCAGGAGCAGTAACGTCAACAGCGACTGATCTTATGTGAACCAGCTCAATTTGAGCTCTAGTAATTATATGAGTTGAGATTCAGTTCATTTGTGACTGATCTTAAGCTTACGACTGTCTTTTTTTTTTTTAATTTTTTTTTGTATGCATGTTATGTAATATTAAATAATTTTTAATACTATTAAATGTTATGTCCCTTGATTACGAATAATTTGTCCAAAAAAGATTTCCAACAGTTACATTTGAATTATTGGATCAAACTTATAAACTCCATTACAATTTGCCCCATAAATTTTCAAGAAAAGAAAAGAAAAAAATTAAAAAAAGTATGTCAATACATTTTAAGTTAATTTTAGAACCATAAAACATGGAATTTCGAATTTTTCCTTGGGTTTTCTTCGTGGATTTACAAATAGAGATTACATCTTTTTTAAGTGCTTTAATTAAAAAAAATAAATTAGTAGTTTGTTAGATTATTTTAATAAATAAGAAGTCAAATAAAAACTTATATATGTAACTTTTTTTAAGCTATCCATAATAATATTCAAAGAAAAAAATACTTTTAAAAGCAGTTTTAGATTATTGTATTTACACGAAAAATAAATTAGATTAAAAAAAATACTTTACTATTAAAAGTCAGGCCTGACAAAGCACTTTTTTTTTTGTTTTTTTCTGAAAATAAGTTAACCGAATGGACCTTTGATTTATTCTATGTGACAGTAACAAGTTAAACAAAGTATATTAATTCAATCTTGGATTTGCTTTACCATTTTCGCCTCCGAAACAAACCAATCACGGTTATTTCGGAACTGTTTCTTTGTAAATATTTAAGGCAGTTTGTGTTCGTGTTATAAGCGCTCGAGTAATGTGATTTGCTGCTTCAATTTTTATTAATCTTTTTTGTTTAAAAGAATCCGTAGACGACTGCTTTGAGCTGTACAGAAAGACACAATTTTGTTGCTGGATTTTATGCAGTCTCAACCTACTCAACCAAACAAGGGTAACAATATAAATAACATGTTACCACCGTATTCAATCACGCCCCGTAATGATTGCAGGGAACGGAACGGGCTAGATTGTTCTAGTTCCGTTGTCACATCGCGGACCGGTCGTGGTCGAAAGGGATTTTTTTAAATAAATTTTTTAAAATAATATACAAAATTATGAGTAAACATATAATTACAATTTTATAATATTGAATATTTTTATTTTAAAATGTATGATTATAGACTATCATATATTTTTACAGAAAATTTGACAAAAGTTTGTGTAAGTAAAAAAATAAAAACTCACACAAAACTTGTGCCAAAAAAAAAATTGACCAAAAAACCTTAGTCAAAGGGGAAAAAAAATGATTCCATTTTTTTATTTAAAAAATAGTATTTTCTCTCTCAACCGTTCTATTTTCTCTACTCATTTCTCTGTCTCTCCACACTACCCAGAAATTCGCTTCGTCTACTCCTTCTTCAATTTCTTCCATCTTCCTCTTCTTTTTAATTTTTTTCCCCAAAAAATTGGAAATCAAAATTCAACCGTGATTTGGCGAGGTTTCTTCATGGAGATGGATGGAAATCATGACTACTACTTGAATCATGAAGGACAAGTTCGATTCAAGAGCCGTCGGTCGTTCGTTGCAAATCGGCGTCGTTCCGGTCCGAGATCGGCGCTTTGGTCCAAGAAATAAGACCGGAAGTCCGATTTGGCGGATAAATCGCCAACCCGTTGCTGATCCATACCCTCAGCAGTTCCAATCTGTAGAGACAGAACGGTAGCCGTCATTCCGAAACGCCCGTTCCGGTTGATTTCTCGCCGCGATGGCGAACCATGGCGGAGCCCAACCTCCATTATACATCCAATTCAATATTCAAATCATTGATTAACAGATTGCAGTCCAATCCACAAAAACAAATGAGTCCTAAATATGTATAAATTAGAGACATAAGCTAGAGATAATAAGTAAACTAAGCTTAAATATAAACAAAAATGCACTAGACATCAGTTGATGATCTATCTACTAGTCGTTCAATGGCCACCGTTCTTCAAAACGAGTAGTGATGATTTGTCCTTGGGACGACGCAACAGGGAAGCTTTCCAAGCATTCTACTAGTTGAGATTCTCTTTTAGTCGCATGCCTTAGGCGATAGCTAAGTTGGATTTGCAGTTTCGTAAGCACAATTGCTTACACTAAAAGAAGCTTCACAAATTCCATTTCAGGTTTCAAACCTAAGAAGTCATCATACTCAACATTTTTGAGATGATTGAGAGTCACTTTACAATCTTCTTGTTCCTTGAGAAGTTGAGCGGCAAGCTTCACGTCGCCAACTTTACTAGTTTTGAATGTATTGAACAAGAAGAGAAGAATAAGTATGGTCCTTGGAAAGCACACAAGACCTTTGTTCTAATAAATCATGTTTCGTCTCTTAACTTCTTTTCTCTATTTATTATTCCTGCAAAAGAAAAAAAAGTTATCAGCATTAGTAGAATAATTTGCACATAAAGAGAAAAATTATATTGTATAAATATATGTATGTTAAAATTAAAGTGTGAGTAAAAAATTTAATGAAATAATATAAAAAGTATATATGAAAAAGAAATAAACATATTTATTGTTGTTAGATGGGTTTTAAGAATGTAGATATCTTAAATTTGTTTGGTACTCTTGGTATTCACAAGCTTTATTATCTCCCCAACTCAAAAATCATTATTAAATCTTTTAAAATATCAATCGCCTCTATATTCACGTAACTAAAATTAATATAACGGAAAAGGTAGAAAAATATAATGTAAAATATGAGTAAAACATTGCACAAAAGACAACAATAATAAAAAAAAATTGCTAGGTAACTGTTAAACTAAGAAGTTGAGTAATAATTCTAAAGTTGTCGTCACCAAAGCCAAAAAGAAATGGTGAAAAATAGTATTCTTAACTACATAAAGTGAATAGTAGATTATTAGAGTATTTTGTCCAATAAATCAATTCAAATTAATATTTACCAGCTTTTTAATGTGACCACATATTTTTTTTCTAATTGTCAAAATTTGTGACGGACACGATTGGTTACAAATACTAAAAAAAATCTATCAGTTTTGTGACCAACCTAGTCGGTCGCAAACATCGTTACCCACATTCCACGTCAGCATCTTTTGTAACTCGCCCATTTCGGTTGCAAAATCGGTCTAAAAAATAATCGGTGGCAAACTTAGTATCAAATTTTGCAACTCGATTTTTTTTACCGCCAACTCCCATCGGTTGCAAATTAGGTGAAAAACGCATTTTGTGACCGATTTTCAGCAAAAATCAATCGCAAAAATTCAGCGCAAATCGTCGCTTTTCTAGTAGTGATCTTAGCAAGAATTCAATGGGAGATAATTGTAACAAAAATATTGATTATGAGTAGTAGCAGTAGCAGTACTAGCAGTAGTAGCAGTAGCAGCAGTAGGAGCAACAATAGTAGTAGTAGTAGCAGTAACAGTAGCAGTAGTAATAGTAATAATAATACGGTTGTAATGTATATAGATCTAGCTAGATGAGGTAATGCAATATCAATATATATCGAAAAATATGTGCTCCTTAGAGATAATAACCAAATATGAAATTCGTTTATTAATTTGAATAATTATGGTTAACATGTATAATCAAATATGAAGTTAATTATAATAACTACAACAATTATATTATTATTAATGATTAGATGGTATGCGTTTGGAATTTGATGAACAATACCCATAATCTTAATGCGGAATATCTAGTCATCATATTATATATTTTTCTTATAATAACTTATGAATAATACACTATTTTATCAAAAAGAATTGTTTTGTTTAAAAATAAAACAAATAAATGTCAATAGTTTTTTTCTATTTTAATTATTGTCCTAGAAATTGTATTTTATTTGTACATTTATGAATTCATATAATATTTTTCATACTAGTGAGCTGATATTTTTAAGGGTAACTTGGAGAAGATATATAATTTGTATGATTGAATGTCGAATATTGTTCATCCTTTATAATAATAATAATAATAATAATAATAATAATAATACTAGCTAAGTTCGTTCATGAGAACACTTAAACGAGAATAATAATATTATTATTTGTAAGTAATGAAATAGAATATGAAGCAACTTTTATTTAAATGAAGTTAATTAAACATTTAAATTATAGTAGAAATCATTTATCCTAAGAAGTCTTAATGATTAAGGGATTTTTTTTTTGTAAGGTTAGTAATTAAGGAAATGATTTGAGAGCGAGAGAGAGAGAGAGAGAGAGAGAGAGAGAGAGAGAGAGAGAGAGAGAGAGAGAGAGAGAGAAAGAATTTAGGAAACGTGGAGAGACAGAGGATTGAGAGATAGAATTTTGACTCATATTAGCAGGTTACTCAAAAATTTAAAAAAAAAAAAAAAACCTTCAATCTGTTGAGATTTTTTAGAGTTATACAAGTGACATTTTTCTAGGGGTGACTAAGGTTAGTTCCTAAGAATGTGACTAACCATAGAACTCCCCTAATTACACTCAATTACTTAGAAATATGGCTAAATTACAAATAAAACTTTTAATTTTTTAAAATTATCAAGATAATCTTGAGATACGTACACAAATGTTTTGTATATGTAACCCTTCATCTATTATTGTTAAGGTTTTTAACGGAGACTATAAAATTTTTAACATATTTTTCTATTTTACCCTTTTGCAAATTTATCCAAATTTTACAAATTGTTCAGGGTTAATTTTGTAATATTTTGAAATACATAAGGTCTTGTTTGTAATATTTTATACAACTTGACAAACAAAATCACTAATAACCAAAAAAAATACGAACCTTAGAATCAACATTCAAAAATTAAGATTTTTTTTTCAAAAAACATTGAAAACATGTGCATTAATTTTCACAATACAACACATATATGATACCTTAAATATTATTCATGATGAAAAAAGTAAATTATTAAAAAAATCATTTTCGATAAATGCATTACAAAAGTTTTGGGAGAATTTTGTCTTTATCAAATCCCTGTTAGCATTACAATTAGTATGCAAACCCTAAAGTTGTCTAGATAATTTTCCACAATCGAGGGTTAAATTTGCAATTTTATCACATCTCAAGGTAGTTTAGTGTAATTTATCTATTTTTCAATAGTAGAAGATCTGATGACATTTTTGTCTTTCTCACATATCCACTTGCATTATAATTTAATATGCATATCTTAGGGCTACATTTGTAATTTTCAAAAGTCAAAGGTTTAATTTGTAAATTGATCATATTTCAGTGTAATTCAATATAATTATCCCTATGATTATACTATGCCATATTTTGGACGACACCGTTATGTAAAATCTTTGGTTATGCCACTGCTTATATTAATATCTCAATTGAAAAAAAAAAAAAATTTATGAGCCCACCCCTGCATTTGAGTTCCGACAATCTTCTGGCCTGAAATGTTTTATGCCATCTATAATCCCAATTTCATTGTTTATGTGATAGAAATTTTCCCTTCGTTAGTTTCATAAATCTTGTAATTCTCATGTGATTCATAAAAATAAATATATAGTCACTAGGCTTGAAACAGAACGATGGGAGTTGAAATTTGGTACCAATGAGGTCATGAGTTCGAACTCTCTTGTTCTCTATCCCTTTTCCCTTGAGTGAGTATGCGTTGTGTGTTGGGTGTCTATCCAACTAACATTTATAAGGTATTTCGAATTGAATGTATCAAAAATAAATAAATAAATATAAATTGCAGACTCTGGCCATCAAAAATTTAAAAAACAAAAATGGCATCTGGGTTAAAAGTGGATATTTTGGGCCTCAAATATTTTTATGTGGCTGATATTTTTTCGAAACAAATAGATGTTGTATAAAAGACTATATGAGTAAGTGTATGGTTTCTAGAGCCCAACTGATCACTGGGTTGGATTCAAGTTACCCGGCTAAATCTGCATACTTTTATGATGCATCACACAAGCAATGAAACCAAGAAAAAACTTATATGATTGATCCCAAGATTCTATAATAATTGAAATCAAGTCTAGTTATTTGATCTATGTGGTATGATAAATTATAATTTGGGTTTATACAATTGAAAGTCAACTAATTAAAAAAAAAAATTTGAGTGGCATGGAAAGAAAGCATTTTGTCATGACCAGTTTGTTTAGAAGATTTCACAAAACATAGGCACTAATTAATTTTAAATTTTCTTTGTAATTAATTCATAAAAAAACTATAAGCCAGTACTAATTAAATTTTAAATTTACTTTGTTAGTAATTCACAAACTACTAGCCGGTACGACATATTAAATAAATCTCAAAATGAATTTGAATTCTGTATATAAACGATAATTACAGTATTAAATGAAAATTACTGGTCGATACGACATATTAAATCAATCTCAAAATGAATTTGAATTTTTTTTTTATATAAGCGATAATTACACTATCGCATGATAATTTCAGTCAATAATTGAGTACATTCATCAAAGATTAAATTATTAGAAAAAATTAATGACCCGTTAAAATGCTATGAGCCTATGATAAATTGTAACCGTATAAATGATATAAATCGACATTAAATATTCCATCTCTAAGTAAAAGGGTTACCAATATAAAATAATAAATGATGAAGACTAATTCAACAAGTACAATAATGAATAATTAGGTGGCGTATTGGAATTAAGTACAATAGATTTATTTAAATAATTGAATTAGTTGAGTTATAAATAAACCAAGGAAACCAAGAACACAACCAAACCAAACCAAACCAAGCCAAGCCAAGCCCTCTTCCCAACATAGGTCTTGGACCAATTCTTTGAATTTGAGAATATGGGATCACAATTATTTCCCAAGTTTGATGTAAAAAAAAGAAAAATTAAAAAAATACTGTCCACATCAAAGTGGGCTAAAAATTTGAAAAACCTCACCAAAAAGAGTCGTCCAAATTGCCAATTTCCCCAAATTGTAGGCCCCCACAAGAAAAAAACCACTATAGTTTTTATTGTTATTCCTTTTGTAGTGGGCTACACACACTAAAGGTGGGCTATGTGGTCACATATGAAAACCATACAAAGTAAGTTAAATATAGCGACCACATGATACAAGGAAAAGAAAAAAATAAATAAATGTAGTGAGAAACCAAGAAACACGCACTAATACACCTCCAAAACTCGCACACTGAAACACCAACAAGTAGATGGACCTCAAAGTCCATATCCAATTCAATTTAATCTTTTTGGTACCCCTTGCCTCTACCCCAAACAAATAATAAACCTTATCACAACTTAACAATCAAACGAACCCCCAAAAACTAGGTCCAATACGAAGCCCAATTCTCCCTTTCTCTCTCCTCTGTCTCTCTCTCTCTCTCCTCTCTTCTCTTTCTCTCTCCTCGAAACCCTAGATCTGGGAGCTGGGATTCGCCGGAAATCCCCTCTTCAGCCATCGATTCGACCGGAAGAAACGAATTTTTCATCTTGGTTCTGCTCGGAAACCCTTGTTTTGCTGGTACGAAAAGTTTGAGATTGGGTTACTAGCGTTTTCGAGGGTTTCATCTGTTTTTCGATGATCCCTTTTGTTTGCTCGTGAAATTATGTTTGACTGAGATATTTTTGTTGTTGGTTTGCGGATTTGGTCTGCTTTTTTTGTTATTTTCTTGTTTTATGCTATCTGGAAATTAAGCTGCAAAGTTGTTTGCGGTTCTTCCGATGCTCAACTTGATTTTTGAGTTGGATCTCAAGTTTTTGTTGATGAAGTTTGTTTTTTAAAGGTTAAAAACACTCTGAACTTGATTTTGTACTTCTTTTCTTCACTAAATGTCCAATATCTGCTATAATATCACTTCTTGCAGCTTATGTTCTGTTTTATTCAATTGAGTTAGTTCAATTTCCCTGTTTATGTATCTTCTTTCTGTTCAAATTTCTGGGAGAGCTTTGAGTTTGATTTGGGCTTTGTTTTATTTTTCTCCTAAGCCCACGGTTAATAAAACGCTAGATCTGTTTTGGTTCTGAGTTTTTGGGTGTCTGACTTGTTTATGGTGCTTTGTAGGTGTAATCTGTCAATTATGCCCTTTAAGTACGTGTGTATGTGTGATGTCATGATGGGGTTATTTGTGTAAATATGATATTTTAGATATTGATGATATTGTAACCCCAAAAAAAAAAAAAAGATATTGATGATATTATATATGCCCTGTTCACTTTATATACAATAAGTTTTTACACGAGCACAGATCTAACAGCTTTTTAGTTCGTTGCCTGATTGGTCCTGTGGGCCCACAACAAAATTTAAAATTTTTACTACAGTTTGTTTCTGAATGTTGGTTAAGGTTATTGTACTTTGTTTTTTCATTTGGCCTTAAACTCTGATGTAACTGCATATCAATAAAACCAAGAGCCCTTGTGTTAATTTCTCCACAAAGTAAGCCATGTTTTTACAATGGAAATCAATTTAGTCATAAAGTTTGGAAAGTGGATTGTACATTATATAACTGAGAAGCTCATGATGAGAACTTGTTGATTTGTATCTTTGCTCTATCCTAATATGCTGTGTTGATATATTCATTGAGATTACGCCTTTGTTAAGACAGATGAACTTAATTGAGGAGAAATTCGTCTTTTTGCTCTCTGTGTGACATGGACTTATTTTATTGAAAAAGTGATGGTTAAGTGAAAGAACCTGGTTTATATTAACCACATTCCATTGAGTTCATGTCAAAACAATTTTTCGCATAATTTTCTTGGTAAGAAACACTTTAGTAACCTTTTAGTAAAAAATGTGTGTAATGTGTTAAACTTTGGTGTTGATTGTTTGAGCTGCAAGACTGATATTAATATTTTCTCGAATTTTTGCAGTCCAGTATTCTCTTGAGATGGAGGTGGAGAATCCTAGCCCTGTCATGAATAATGAGCTTGTACCTATGGAGGATACACAACCCCTTGATTCAGATATGCAACTTGACCTCTCAGAGCCTCAGCCCAACCACGTGGAGATGCAACCAAACAGTGCAGAGCAACAGCCGACAAAGCGTAGGAAAAAGAAGTCAATCGTGTGGGAACATTTCACTATAGAAACAGTTGGTGCCGGCTGCAGACGGGCGTGCTGTAAGCAATGCAAGCAGTCTTTTGCCTACAGCACGGGTTCCAAGGTAGCTGGCACAAGTCATCTCAAGCGTCACATTGCAAAAGGGACCTGCCCCGTTGTCCTGCGCAATCAGGAGAAAAATCAGATGACCCCGTATAGTGCACCTTCAAAAATGGGCACTGCGTTTTCTGATACACCGAAAAGACGTTACAGAACAGCCAGTGTGCCTTACCTTTCCTTTGATGCCGACCGTTGCAGGCATGAGATTGCTAGGATGATTATCATGCACGATTACCCTCTTCACATGGTCGAACACCCGGGATTTGTGGCGTTTGTTCAAAATTTGCAGCCTCGCTTCGATATGGTTAGCTTTAATACCGTACAAGGAGACTGTGTGGCGACTTATCTAAGGGAAAAACAGAGCATTCAGAAGGTGATTGAGGGGATGCCAGGGAGGATCTGCCTTACTTTGGATTTATGGTCTTCGTCCCGGACTATTGGCTACATGTTTGTAAGCGGGCAGTTCATTGATAGTGACTGGAAAATGCACCGGAAGCTTCTTAACGTGATCATGGAGCCGTACCCTGATTCAGATACTGCTTTCAGCCATTCAGTTGCTGCATGCCTGTCTGATTGGAGTATGGATGGGAAATTATTCTCTGTGACCATCAATCAACCACTGAGTGATGCTTCGGTTGATAATCTGAGAGCTTTGCTATCTGTCAAGAATCCCTTGGTTCTTGATGGCCAGTTATTGGTTGGAAATTGCCTCGCCCGTTCATTGAGCAGCATCGTCCAAGATGCATTGGCTTCTGTTGAAGGTATTGTAAAGAAGGTTAGAGATAGTGTGAAGTATGTTAAAACTTCAGAATCTC
This sequence comes from Petrea volubilis, assembly GCA_026212405.1. Lineage (NCBI taxonomy): Eukaryota > Viridiplantae > Streptophyta > Magnoliopsida > Lamiales > Verbenaceae > Petrea > Petrea volubilis. Next base: position 17,186,044 of record CM047885.1, on the reverse strand, counting down.
GTGAGGAGAAGTTCATTGAGCTTAAACAGCAACTTCAAGTGCCTAGCTCTAAGATTCTTGCTATTGATGACCAAACTCAATGGAACACAACTTACGAAATGCTGTTGGCTGCATCGGAATTGAAGGAGGTCTTCTCTTGTTTGGACACTTCGGACCCTGATTACAAGGATGCCCCGACAATAGAGGACTGGAAGCAAATAGAGACACTCTGTACTTATTTAAAGCCCCTTTTCGACACAGCCAATCTTTTGACGACAGCAACTACCCCAACAACGAACACATTCTTCCATGAGGCTTGGAAGATCCAGTTGGAGCTTGCACGTGCTGCAGCGAGCGAGGACCCATTTGTGAGTAGCTTGACTAAGTTCATGCAAGAGAGATTTGATAAATACTGGAGGAGTTGCTGTTTTATATTGGCAATTGCTGTAGTTATGGATCCCCGGTTCAAAATGAAGCTCGTAGAGTTTAGTTTCTCAAAAATATATGGAGAAGAGGCTGCTTCGTATGTGAAAGTTGTGGATGATGGTATACATGAGCTGTTTCTTGAATATGTAGCTCTTCCTCTCCCTCTAACTCCTGCATATGCTGAAGAAGCGAACGGATCATCCATCAAGCCTGAGGACCCTCAAGGCATGGGGATCTCAAGCAACGGTCTTGGGCTTACAGATTTTGATGTTTATATCATGGAAACAACAAGCCAACTTTCAAAGTCGGAGTTGGATCAGTATTTAGAGGAGTCCCTTTTGCCCCGTGTACATGAGTTTGATGTGATCGGATGGTGGAAGCTAAACCGGATGAAGTACCCTACCCTATCCAAGATGGCCCGTGATATCTTGACCATACCTGTTTGTACTGTCCCGGCTAACTCTGTATTTGACACGGTGAGGAAGGAGATGGATGGTTACAGGTGCTCGTTACGACCCGAGACGGTGGAGGCCCTTATATGTGCTAAAGACTGGCTTCAGTCTGAGAATGTAGAACCTCCTGCTCCAGTTGTGAAAATGGAAGTCCCAATTTAGTTGGTTTGGATTTACATTGTCCTTATTTGTTAGAAACTCTTTTAGGTAGAGTTGTTATTTTTCTTCTTCTAGTCTTGTCTTTTGAGTGATTCTTCTTCAGTCCTTTGAACATTATTGTACAATACTCTGAAAACTTTGTCTAGATTAATTCTGATTAGATGATATATTCTGTGTATTTTGATATTTTCAAACCCTGGTGTAGTTTGATGATCCTTAGTACTTTGGGTTTGTGCCAGCGGAATGAATAGCAGTGGCAAATGAGTGGGTTGTGTTGGATTTTATTGAATTAGGCTTCAAATGGGGGTTAGAGAACTGGTTGTAAATGATGGGTTGAGTTGGTAATGGTTTTGAGTCGGCAGTGATAACAGGTTAATGCGTCTTCTTAATGGTTCAATACACCCGAAAAAAAGAAAAAAAAATTGCTTTGTTCAATTTAATTTTGGCAATTTTTAACAATTTTATAGGGAATATTTTTTTCAAAATATTACTCTAATATATATATATATATAATTCAGAATTCTTACGACTATTCAAATAAGCATATATGCGGGTAGTCTTATTTAATTTTATTTTGTCATTTCTGAAAGTCAAATACATTTTATATTAATTTAAATATGCATATTCGTAATTCATATTTTAATTTTAAAATAAGACAGATTAAATTTCAAATAAAATAATAAAATTAATATTTTATTTACAATATTTATCATTTATTTTAATAATAGTTAAAAAAATTGATTCTACATAAATTTTAAAAATTTCATTGCCTTTAATAGTACCAAAATTAATATTGAGACCAAACATAAATTTATAAAAATTATTTATTATAATAAAAATTTATGAAAATATTTATATAAAGACATTATTTCCCGTGCCTTGGCACATGTATGTCCCACATTATTATTTATATGGCCACATGTATTATTATATGGACAAAATTTGTTAGTTGGAATTTCATTTTTTATTTCTTTCCTAATTAATAGACCAACATGTATTTATTTGGTTGTAAGATTTGATTTATTTTCCCTACATTTTTTGGGCACTAGCAAGTCCTTTCTTCATTATTTTTATTTTGATTTATCTTTTCTTTTTCAAACAAAAAATTAGTTATATTTCTAACACTTAATCTAAACACAAATAATTAAATGGTCATGAAATTGTTAAAATATTTTTTTTAAGAGAGTTATAATTAATTGTATCATATCTATAGCGCAATTATGGTTATGGATTTTAGCTTTAAATTTAACTTCTTATTGTACCAAAATTATTGCTTTTGACTCTTTCTAATAGCAGAAATTGGCAAAAGGAAAAAAAAAAACAAAAATAATTTATGAATAAAGAAAAAGAAAAATCTATATCAGTTTTTATCTTTATTGAAATATAAAAATAACTATCATGAATATTAATACATCATATTGAATCTTTAAGAGTGATTCTCTTTTCAAAATAAAATTGAGTAATTGACTAAGAAATAAAATTTAATTGCCTAATAAATAATATTAATTAGATTCATGTAGCTAAATTAGAATTTTCAGTATATATATATATATATATCCATATATATAAGAAAAAAATTATTGGTTTACGTATTGTTGTTCAAAGTGTAGACTAATTGTGAAAAAAAGTAAAAGTTGAAAATAATATGCTACTTTATTGCAAAAAATGATGAGGCAAAAAAAGATATGAATCTTATTAAATTAGAATAAAAGGTACGGAAAAAGAAATAGGAAATTACAACTTGTAAATCCTTATGGCCTATAAAGTAGTGGGAAAGAATCCAGCGCATTTGGCCTAGTGGACATGTATCCCATCTTAAAGGCGTGGGGGATGTAATGACTAGGGTTCGAATTCTAACAAGTGTGTGTGCATGGATTGTAATGAATTATCACAAAAAAAAAAAAAACAAAAAAATAGGGGGAAAGAGAAACAAAAAATTGGGGGGGGGGGGGGGGGGTGAGTCCAACTTATAAATTTTTACTTACAAGAAAATATATGTGGCAATATGAATAACAATATGAGAAATATTTTTGAGAGAGTAATAGTCAGAAATTTATTTTTAGTTGGAGTAATATTTTAGGGTTAAAAAACAAAAACTCAATTTTGTCACTCATTTGTCCAACTTGTAAAGTATTATTATCACGGATTATGCTAATATGAGAGTTTTCTGTCAGATAAAAAGTTGCAGCCTAACAAACCATTATTATCTAACAAAATAGTACTTCATCCAATTTGTTACTCAAAATACCTATATTTATTAAAAAACCCATATCAGTTTTTAAGGCCCCCGACTAGAGAAAGTGCACTTTGAGTTGCACATTAACGTAAATACTGGATTCCAAGTTTGATTACTATAATGTCACTAGAACTATAACCCAGTGGTGGGGATTTGAATCACTACCATTGAGGTATTGGATTCAAATCCTCTCCCTTCCCCTTTGAATGAGTATGTGCTTGCGTATGTGGTATTTCGATTGATATTTATAGGATGTTTCGAGTTAATTGTATCAAAAAAAAAAAAGTTTGATTACTATAATGTTTTGGTAATTCATCCTTCAATTTTTCATATTGGGCAACATGTGTATATATATTCCCTCGGGATAATTACTCCCACCACCCCTGAGTTTAAGCGAAATTATAAATAATACCTGCTTGTATCGATAATTACCAATACCCCCTAAATTTTGTGAACTTATTGGTAATATAGATGGAATCAATATAATATCCATTTTACCCTTTAAATATTTAAAATATGTTTTATTTAAAAAAATAAAAAATAGATAAATAGCTGAATTGATCAAAATACCCTTCTCAAAATCCTAAATCACCCCCTAGGTCCCACCCCCACCACCCAACCCCTAACTGACCCCGCCCACCTGCCTTCACTCCGTCACCGCCGCCTCACTCCGCTACTGCCTCAATCGCACCGCCCCCGCCACCACGCCTCACTCCATCACCCCAGCCTCTCTCTCCCGCCCGCCGCCATTGCCGCCTCACTCCACCCCCGCCACCGCCACCCTCACTCCATCACTCGCACCGCCACTGCTTCCACCCCAACCTTTCTCTCCCTCTCTGCCTCACAATCTCTCTTCCTCTTTCCTTTTTCTTTTCTCTCAGCCATCAAAAGTGTAATTTCGGAAGTTCATATTAGCATATAAATGTTGACTGTTAGTCAACTTAACGGAAGGTGAAAATTAAAAGATGGCAACACAACTTTAGGGAGGTATTGGTAATAACCAATACAAGGGGGTGTTATTTGTAATTTCGCCTAAATTCAGGGGTGGTGAGAGTAATTATCCATATTCTCTCCAAAGAAAAACAAACAAAACAAAAAACACATTGTTATATATATGCTTTATATTCTACGGTACTCTTCTATTTTTTTTTTATGAACTAAACAAACTAGTCCATATTTCTTTCCTAGCACAATAATTTCATAATCATATATGTTTATGTTTAAATCGAATATGAAATTGACAAAAATAAAATATATCACAGAAGCAAAATTCAAGACCTTCCCAATCCTTTATTTTTTTAGGAGCTCCTCACTCTCAGACCAAGACCTATTAGGTTAGATTGTCTGACTGCCTTTATAATGTTTGAAAATATTAATTAATTAGTACTTCTGAAAAAATATGTCACCATGGCTTTTGAAAGATGTATCTTTATATAAGTTTAGATTTTATATATCACCAAAGACTAATTCTTTATAAATTTATATGTTCATATTTTTATTTTTGTATATATTTAAATTATCAGCACTTATTAATGTGATATTATTATTTTAATAAACAATATTTTATATGCAAGTGTTTAGCATACACGTTATTATTCTTTTTATAAAAATATAAATTCATACTACACATGCATACCTGTATGCATATATATAATCCTTTTTTAGGACGAGGTCGTGATTCTAAAATTAAAATCGAAATTTTTCAAAAAGATCATTTATAATTTAGGTCAAAAGCAAAACCTTGTTTGACCGGGGGGGGGGGGGGGGGGGGGGGGGGGGGTTGTGTTTGAACTTTTAAAAGTACATAATGGTTAGTTATAAACCCACCCAAAAACTTGATCTCTAGGTTGTCCGTGGTGCTCTGCATAATGTGTGGTTGAGATTTGACTGTAGGATCAGAATAATTTAGAGACTGTCATATAGTTATTTTCTTATTATCAAGTAATAGAGCCCGCTAAATTCTAAAACCAAAACATTTTAAAAACCACCAATTTCAATCCATTTACAAAATTTTAAAATCCAATAAAACCTAAAATTAATTGAGTTGGACCCATGAATTTAAATACATTTTGCCACCTCTAAGAATGAACTTTAAATTAGTTGCATATGGTCAATATTTAGTCTTTTAAAGGTTATATAATTGCGCGTTCATACTTATACTTTCTCAAGTATAATAGAAGTTATTTTTCTTTAGGAAATTTATATTGATACTTTAAAAATTGTTATTCGGGCTACTTTTTACTTATTCTATCAAGAAATCGTCTAAAATGTTGATTAACATGTAAAACATTAATCTACCTTTATAGCATCCATTTCAAAATTTATTTCATCCATAATTTTATAGCCATCCATCCAACCCAAACTATACAGAAAAAGAACTAATTAATATTTATATTTTTGATATTGTAGCATAGGAGTTCGACATATATATACGTACTATTATATAAAGATGCAACACCATTTAGTAACTACTTTTAGTCTGTCAATGTTTTTGATTTGTCATTTTTCTTTTTTTATTTAACTTTCTCTCTCATCTCTCCTCTTTCACGGTCTTTTTACTCTCTCCCTTATTTCTATCTCCCCCCTCTTTATCCACTTTTCATCTCTCAGTGTTCTTCAATATCATTTTTTTTTACTTTTTTCGTAATTGTTTTCTTAATTTTTTTTAATTTTAAATTATTTAATTTTTACTCAACGCTAATTTTATAAATCTATCAAAATAATCAAAAAAAATATTTTGATAGTATAAATACTACCAGAATTATACTATGTCATTAAGTTATATTATTTTTTTTTTTATGGACAAGCATAGTGTGTGCCAATATTATTAGTATATATAAATTGATACCAATAAAATTCTAAGATTTTTCCAATCAAATCAACCAAAAGCCTAACTTGTTTTATACTAGAGATGCAAGATACAAAAGAGGAGTGAATGCTTGAATTATACACATATTTTAAAACTCGACTCAAACTTATGCATATGCATAATTTTGCTTGACCCATATTAGTTCTTCAATTTTTTCTCTGTCTCAAAATGAAACTTTTCTTTCTTTCTTTTTTGTAAAAAGAAATTGATATTTTCAAATTCATCAAATAAAACAATGACATGAAAAGTTTCTATAAAGTATATAACAAATATTCAAATGGTCTTGGACTTTGATATAATGAAAATTCACCTTCTCTTTTAGAGTTACACGAAGTGTAATGTCAGGATTTGAAATATAACAATGTAGCTGTGTTGGTGGTGTGTAGATATTATAATATATATATATATATATATATAAATGGAGGTTTATGTAGATAGTTAATTAATGTGGCGGCCTAGGGCATTTATCTTTATGTCCATATCTTTGTCATTAGCTTCATAGACAAACGACAAATCCCTCTCCGAACAACTCACATAAAGTTCACCTTTTCTAATTGCCCATAAAGTCATGCACCGCCTATCTTGTCTTACTACATCACATTAATTACTCATCAAAAGCTCCCATGCATTCCTTAACGAACCATAGCACACATCTACACTAACATCTTGTCAAAAGGCATTAGAAACCTTCAACAAAATTACATCAATAATATCAAAGTAAATACGAACACAAGTATATAAAAAAAACTCAAATTTAATTATTTTTTTAATTATTTTTTAAATAAGCAACAACGAAACCTTATATGTATGCACGTAAAACCCAAATTAGGCACGTCGATGCAATCATATAAAATTATTTTATATTACTATATCTTATTTAATTTAGGATCGTTTACATATGCTACACTATAAATGCTTGTAGACGAAAAAGAGTACGAAACGAGTCAAGTTGGTTTAAATTTAACGAGCCAACTCAACTACTTCATTGAATTAAAAAATAGTATCTTGGCCTCTCTTCCGGAGTTCTTCATGTATCTGCAAAATAGGTATTTAATTTGATGAATTAGACAATATATATTTATCAAAAACAAAAAACAAAAAAAGGATTCGACAATATATGAACAAAAATGTAATCAGTGAATGAGAAAAAAATTTATATAGGTTGATAATATACCTCTACCTTTTGTTTATTTTTTATGAGCAATAATATACATTTACTTTAAGTATATTTCAAATTCAAATTTTAAACCAGCACAAATTATTATTAACCAATTGTGAGTACAAAACGAGAATCATCACAAATAAGACACCAACTGTATACAAAGGAAAAAAATACAAGAAAATCGAATCAAACACACAAGCGAGCCCAATCTGCGAGCCACTATCATAGATACATTATTTATTGGGATTCTACAAGAGGTTTTCGAGTAAGAATACTTATTTTCTCCATCATTTAAGCTATGTTTGTGATTGGTGGCCGGATTCGCTTTCAGGTGGAAGTTGACTTGACTGAAAAGTTGTTGATAGGCTTCTTGATCTATTAAGATGGAATACACTTGAGTTTAGTTGAAATTGTTCTTGGCAAAGATTTTTTGATACTTAAGTCAGCAAGTGTTTGAGAATATAAGTGAATATGATAGAATATTTCGAGCAGAGTTTCGATATATAAAAAATAGTTACCTTTTTGGAGAATTTCTGTTGGGTATTTACAGGTGAGGAATGATCCCACTCAACGAGAGAATAGGGGCTGAGGTGGAGGGTTTGGGAGCATCTATGGCATCATGGTTCTTTGTACTGAGGGAGCAACATGGCGCTGCCAAGGTGGCTGGATGTACAGGTGAGTTCTCTGCAGGGAACCTCAATGTGCATTAGAAGAAACAGTGTCAGTGTATAGACTGTACCCTCTACTCGGCGTGTCTTCCTCGACGGAACGAGGTTGGAGGATTAAAAGGCCGCCCTCGCGAGGAAAGGAGTCTCCTCGAGGCAAGTTCTCTCTTTGACCCATTGTGAGGAAAGATGCAGCGGCTCATGTGGCACGTGGCTCGAATGGCACAAGTGGTGAATGATGGATAGTCCTTGTGGACACGTGTGAGATAGCCCTTATCATTAGTCCTCACTCTTGATTATGCCAGTGTAACGGCGCATTTAGGAGTAGTGAGATCATTTTAGCGGGATATCGAGGAGGCCAAAAGGTGTGGAAAATTATTTGAATTTAATCTTTGTAGCATTGAGGAGAGCAATGGTCACATTTGATTTGACCGTTGGCATTCCTTGAGCAGAGGTGACGTTTAGTGTTCCCAAGGCAGTTTTTCACCCCTCTATATATAGGTGGACCAGTGTCAATGCATGTGCCTACTATTTTTAGTAAATTTCTCGTCGATTGTGCGTGCCCTAATTTGCCTGGAGACATGCATCTAAAACCTTATGTAATATTTTCGTCCCATTCTCTTTAATCTATTTATTTTATTTCCCTTTGTTGTTGAACATTTACAACATGAGTGGGGAGGAGTCAGATTCCCAAAACATGTATGTGAGTAAGAGTCTGCCCGCGGAGGCTATATCGGTGGATGAAGCGTCTCACACCAATTTGAAGGAAGATTTCAACAGGTTGAATGCAATCCTCCAAAAGAGGGGGCCTAAAGGACCTTCGTCCTTTGGGATCAAGCACGGAGAAGAGATTGTAGTGGCATGAAGGTTGGTTAGGTCCAACCTTCACCTAAGAGATGAACTTGAGCCCGATAAAAAGGTTAGGGAAAACGACTATGGAAAGGACGATGAGTTTGACAAGGGCCCAAGAGAGCAAGCCGTAGTGGGCCTAGGTAGGATGTTGCTCCACTACTCGAAGATACAGTCCGCTCTCAAATCCTTGGAATACACAGCCTGGCCTCCTCGGGGGTGTTGTCAACTATTACCAATTGGTTCAAGGACTTTGATTGCCCATTCCAAACGAAGTAGCCAACATATTGAATGTGCTCGTCATTTGTCTAGCGCAATTGCTCCCCAACTCGTATGCTTTGATCTGCTCATTTTTTATTTACATGTTGTGCTATGGGGAGCCAACGACCGTCACTACAAGAAAAAAATGGTATTTTTTGTGACTTTTTTGGCAAATTTTCTATGGAATTCCTCCGAAAATAAGTAATTTTGCCAGAACAAATCCGCCGGATAATCCTTCGTCGCTTTTCAAAATTTTCACTAAAATTACCCCAAATTTTGGGATCGTTGGGAATCAAACCCTCACCTCTTGGTTGGCAAACAACCCTCTGATTTTAAGCGAAATTAAAACTGACTCTCTCTTGTTTCGAAAATCATCAATACCCCCTTGACATATATCAACATTTAAAAAAAAAAAAAAGGAACACCACGTTGTTAGTGAATGGCCAAAAATGTCATCGGTCAATTTCTCCATCAATTTTTGAGGACTGAAATGCCCTTTTTTATTGTAAGGTTTTGAAACTTGAAGGATGTTTATTTTAAGTTTTTGAATTGTATAAGGATATATCTGTAATATTTTTATAAAAAAGACATGTAACAAATAGGCCGCACTATCCAAGCGAATTTTTCTAGTGGAATTTGGAAGGTATTGAGCTAATCGCAATGAGCAACGCATTCGTGAAGTCTATTTTAGAATAGGGCTAATAGTGGTGAAAAAAATTAAGCGGAGGAGATGTACTTGAGGTTTGTTGTAGTTTTTGTTCAATTAAATCTAAACGGAAGGAGCGTCGACAAAATTTATTTAGGGAATTATTATGGACTTGGGGAAACAAAAAAATCGTTGTGTTGCTTTACCATCAAGGTGGTGGCAATATTGTAGCGGCGGAAGGTATTGCTCATGTTCAAAATAAAGGAGAGTTATTTGTAATTTTGCCTAAATTTACGGGAAGTGAGGGTAATTCTCCTTTACAAGTATTTAGGGACAAAAAGGGCATCACAATTTTTTTTTGTCTAATTTAGCAATAAGGAGACAAAACTCAAGTGATATTAGTAATTTTCGAAACAATATGAAGTTATTTGTAATTTCGCTTAAATTTAGAGGATTTGAGAGTAAGTATTCCTAAATTAAGTTGGGGCAAAATTTTTCGAAATAAGAAAGATATAGCACGTGTTTAGTCATATTTATATGAAACAGACAAAAAAGTAATATTTATAAGGAAAGTCGATGAATAAAAATTAGACAAAATTCAATCAATACAAACATAAGTACTCTGTCTTAGATGTGTAGGGAGTGTAATGACTAGTGTTCGAATCCAAGTAGATGTGCACGCGTGGGTTACAATGTCTTATCAAAAAAACAAAAAAACAAAAAAACAAAAAACAAAACAATTCAAGAAGATTAAAATCAAAATTGAATCTTTTATCTCATGAAATTAGTATTACTAGTAATATTGACACACTCAATACGCTGTGCATCATAAAAAATAATATAATTTAATGACATATTAAATTTTCCATAGTGTTTATACTATTAAAATATTTTTAACTATTTTTAGTGGATTTATAAAATTAGTGATAAGTACAAATAAAATAATTTAAAATAAAAAATTAATAAAACAATTACATATAAAGTTAAAAATATTGATATTCGAGAGTATTGAGAAATGAAAGAGGAGAGAGAAGAGAGAGGAGAGAGAGAAAGAAGGAGAGAAATAAAGAAGAACGTGAAAATGGAGGGAAGTAAGAGGGAAAAAAAAAACAAATTGAGAGGCAAAAAACTTTGTCAAACCAAAATTAATTAAGGCCCCCCTTTATATAATATTATATGATGTGCTAGGGGTCCTCTAACCTAGGCACGTCAGCACATTGTCGATCAGCAAAAATCTTACAAGTTTGAGGCCCAATACTCTTGAGAGGCTTAATGTCCTCGAGAAAGCATCTGCGTAAAATAGGGAGCCCATGGGTGAATTCCACAAGAAGGGATATACCCCCAAACTTACCTCTCGATTGGGCCTGTTGCTAAAAGGCCACAAAAAGAGACCCTGGCAAGCCCTTGAGGCCCTGTTTGCCAAACAAGTGAAACTGAAGAATGTGGCATTGAGTGGCAAAGAAGCTTTCGAGGGTAAGCTCACCCCATTAAGGGTATGAGTTCTTCTAGTCAAATGACTTCAAGTTCGTCAACAAGACCTAAATGGAAATCTTAGCTGGCAATCCACCTAGGCGTTGTGCCCACCGACACTAAACTTGTACCTACCATACATGAGATCGTCCTGTCAGTCCCATGAGCATTAAATGCTCTCTAATAATGGTCATTTTTGGCATTAAATGCACAAGATATGTATTTAATGTGAAATGTAGCCCTCATTAATGAGAGTAAGACCCAATCGCCCTTATTGGAATCTAAGAAGTGACAAAAGACATGTACACTTGTACTCGATAGGTCAGATCAGCTGATCAATCACCATCAACCAAATCAAATCAAAGGTCCACTCTCATATAAATAGGTTAAAGGCTCTCTCAAACAAGGTAACTAGACATCACCTTACATTTTTCTCCTCCAAGATTATTGCAATATTACTGTTCATCTTCTCCAAAAAACCCTAAAGCTAACTTGAGCGTCGAAAAGCTTACGCCAAGGCAGACCCGACTAGTCTCACATGCATTCCTCCCTCTTTGACAAGTGGGCCGCCAACATACCATTCGGAGCGCATTAAACTTTGTTATGTGGTCAACCAAAAAGACCCCGCATCAATCTAGATTTTCAAAACGTACCAAAATGCTAAAAATAACTTGTCAGCACCAAATTAAACAAACAGATTAATTTTATCATACTAAATTAATATATTAAAGTTCCATACCCTAGCTCATAAGTCAGACATTTTATATTTAGCGCCTTGGAATATTTACAGTACAATTGCATTTTTTTCATCCAACCTATATATGCTAATTCAATCATGGGTAAAATATACTTAATCCCTTTCAAGTATACTTATATAATACCTTAACTCTTGTACTATATAAGTTTCCACTTAATTTGCCCCTTCATCTTAACAAGCAAATAAATTATACACAAATAGACTCAACTATTACTTATAAAATACCTATTATAATCTTTTAGTTTTTTATATTTCAAGATTGCTTATAAAAAATATAAAATACATAAAAAAATATATTGATTTTAAGTAAAACCTTATACCTTTTGTATTATGTAAATGATTATTTCGGGAATGAAAATGCCAACATCAATTTTATTGTCAATCTCACAAGTTGTTATTATTATTATTATTATTATTATTATTATTATTATTATATTGAAGACCAAAAAGATAAATTTTCAGTTGTTTATAACTGCATTTTTGATCCAAAAAACTTAGTTGAACCATTGCACAATTTCCAACTCTTTTTATAAATTTGTAGCTCAACTCATTGAATAAAATTGCAGCTATTGTATTTCTATATAACAAACTTTAGAAATTTGAGAAAAAAAAAAAGAAAGCATGAACTATTAAATAAATATTATAATAATAATAATTATTATTATACTAATAATTTTAGGATCTAAAAATCAATTTTGATACGTATTAGAATAAAATAAATATTAACTAACATTCAAGAAAGTATTAATAAATAAAATAAAATAAATCCCATAACAAAAACTTCAAAATCTTTTATGGACATTTGCATTTGCATTATCTATAATAGAGACGAAAAAATAATTGTGATTGTACAATTTATCTTTTTAAATGATTACTTTATTGTTCGAAAATTAAATGAGTGAAAGGTTATAAAGATGCTTTATAAGTAATAATTAATGCCTTATTTGTGTATGAATTAAGATGGGGGATTAAGTGAAACTTATTATAATACAAGAGAGTAAGATGTAAGATAAGCCAAGTTCAAGGGGATTAAGTGAATTTTGCCCTTCGATGAATTAATCTCCTTATTTGTGTTTTTCTTTTTTTCTTTTTTGTTTTTTTTTCTCTCTTTTGATGGAAAATGAATTAATCTCCTTAGTTGTAGTATTATGGGCTAAAAGCTTGGGCGCCTTTTGTCATATCATCATGTCTATCCAATATATATGTGTCACTATTATTATTATTATTATTATTATTATTATTATTATTATTATTATTATTAATAGTAGTAGTAGTAGTAGTATTTCATAAAGTTAGACCACTTTTTTCGATAATGTAATTTTTTCAAAAGAAACAAATAAATTAAGTGGTCATGTTTTGAACATATATGAAAAGAAACATGATTGTTGATGAAGCATTATCTCAATGGTAAAGTGGAAGCTCCATAATTGTAAGATTATGGGTTCAATTCTTTGTGAATGCAAGTATTTTTCTAGTTTAATATTAATTTATTTTTTTAGTTATTTGATGATAATGATTGTAAAAGTTTGTTCTTCATTTGAAAAAAAATGGCATAGTTGATTAATTGTAATAGATCATGGATGTAATAAATCGATTTCTATACCTATACTATTATAAAAAAATGTCACTTTTGTCTCACAAATAGTAGTTTTTTTTTTTGTAATTTTACAAATTTTGCCCTTCAATTTTATGTGAAATAAATAGAGCTATGTAAAATTGTGACTAATATTGAAAATTCTCATGAAATCAATTCAATTCGGTGCCAAATTTTGATGTGCTAATTTTATCATTTTAATTAATAAACACATGCAACAAAGAAGCAAATAGAGAAAACAATATTGTAATATCACAATCCAATTTGAAAATTCATTTTCTCAACCCACAAACCACTTTCTTGATCATTTTGAATTTTGGAAGTTGAAACCCATTTTTAATAAAAAAAAGTTCCTTTAAATTAATAATTAATGTTTTTAGTTCTCTCTCTCTCTCTCTCTCACACACACACACTCACACACACACACAAATAATTTCTTTAATTATAACTATCCGACGTTTTTTTTCTTCTTTTTGTGTTTATTTCTTTATCACGTAATTTTATTTTATATAATTATTTTATTTTTAGCTTATTATTATTTAATAAATTACATCAAATAGTTCTTCAAAAAGTATTATTATAAAATAAATTTAATAATATATTTATATTTTGATCGTAAAATAATTTAAGCATTAAATTAAGGTATATATTTTTTATATTTTGCACACGCATAGAATATGCGGCACTACTAGTATATAAAAAAAGAACATGATGCATAATTCATTCAGTAGTACTTTTTTTTTATTATTATTGTATTTGTGCTCACTTTTTTATGTTTTAATTTGATTTTCAAATTTTAAATTATTCTTTATTTTTTTTGGGGTAGGATTGAGTTTTTGAATTTTTATCTAATTCAAATTTGGCATTAATAAATCCAGATCTTATAAAGAGGGTGTTTGAGTAAGTTTATTTTAAAGACCTTATAAGCTCCTAAGCTTTATTTCAGCCATAAGTTGTCAAAATATTTGGATAAAATAAGATCTTTTACATTATAAGATATTTTTTGAGCTTATAAGATGTGATTCTATTTGGTAAAAATGAGAGATTATATTTTATTTTAAGTTTAATGAAGATAAAAAATAATAATTTAAAATTAATTTCATTTAAATAAATATTTTTTGGAGATAGCAGGATTGTCATATTGACAAAAAATAAAGATATTATGTCATTTCATGTTTAGGTGTTAAACAACTTATAAGATGTTTTAAAAAAAATTAGGAAAACTTACCTTTTTTTTTTTTGGAACTTGTAAGCTTCTACCATCTTATTTTTGGAGCTTACAAGCTCCTTTACTTAAAACTTAATTAACAAATTTTAGAAACTTATAAGCTCTCAAACATCTTATAAAATGTTTGGACGAACTTATCAACTTAGCCAAACACTCTCAAAATCTCGTGTCTATTTGATTATCAAATTCGAAAGTTTCAAATCCCAACCAATCCGAATCTGTCCCGTTCAATTGATTTCGAGCAAAATTACCATTTTGTCCCTCGAACCCTCAGCCCAATTTGGCATTTTTGTCTTTCCACTAGTGTCCAATTGATGTTCTAGCTCTTCTCTCCCATTATCGATCCCAAGTCTCTCTAAACACCCAGTTTCCAAGATACCTAAGGTGCAATATATATGATGCTAATATCAAACAAATTATTGAAAAACCACAGTTGGGGAATTCTAATGTGCATGCACACACATATCATTGGTATGCAAATTTTTTTTACTATGTATGTTAATTTGATGACAGTATTAGGATTAATTATATTCCGACCTGTTTTGAGATTGTAAATTATCAATTATCCTATAATCTTCATAATTATACTGACGTCCAATTTGACAATATTACCTTTCGTTAGAGTTTTGTGAATATTTGAAGGAGAAGATCCCATAAACTCTTACTCCAAACATCCAAAATCTTAGTGAATTTTCAACAGACAAAATAAAATTTTTTTAGGGTTTTTTTTTGTCTTTTGCATTGACCGCAAGAATTAGAAGAAAAATGAGATTTTTTTGTGCTTTTTTAATGAAGTGAGATGCAAATATATTTTTACAAGAAATATAATTTATAATTCTTTTTAAATTTTTTTAATTGGAGGCTTTTTGAACTCTTCGCATTTTCAATCTAGATTTTCTAATATACAAATTGAGAGGGAATGTCAATATAATTATGAAAGTTATAGGGGAACTCGACATTCTGACTAGCTTGAAAGGGTTGTACAGTAATTAACTCGAGCATATATATATATATATATATATATTATAAAATTGCTCATATTTTTAAAAGCTCTACTATCATTTTTTTTTTTTGTTCTTTTTGATATGTATACTATATATGCTATCTAGGGCAATTTTTCATTTGTTTTACGCGATTGGTGAATTTGTGATACTAAAGATACACATACATGTTTAGTTATGTAGTCATGGTTCCAACTATTGCATGAGATAACTTTTTTTTTCCTTTTGGTTTTTTTAAAGGATTTCGTGAGATAATTTCAGATGTAACAATTGTGGATACACATTTGTTTTGCGGTATTACAGTATTATGTTGTTGTTTGGGCCCAAAAAAATAAATTTTTTTCGTCGATTCAGAATGGACTGGTATTGGTCCTTTTCGCCACGCCGAAATAAATTAATTGGACCCAGGTCATTTCTACGCATACAGGGGAGCCCATGTTGCAGGCCCAGACTAGAGTGAAATAACGGCCCATGGCCCGGTAGTAGAAAAATAGAAAATAAAAAATAATAAATAAAATAAATAAAAATAATAAAATCAAATTCAAACCCCTCACTTTTAGGGGTTGTTAGGAGGAAAATAACAGAATGTTTAAAAGATAGGCAAACATGCCTAAAATAAAAGCTACGTGTTGCTGAAAATTTAAAATTCAAATGAGGTGGCATAATTGTCATAACAAAAAACAAGGACGACCATTCATTTCTAATGGCCAAGTTTGAATAAACTATCCAACTCCAAAAATAAAGGAATTCAGTTGCAACTTGAAGCCTATAAAAGGGAGCTGGATTCACCATTTGGAGGGCGGACATCATCAACAATCAACAATCAATCAACACAACACAACTCTTCCAATCAAGAAGTTGACACTTCTCTGATTTTTAGTCTAAATGAACAAAGATTAGCTTTAGTGTAGTACGTAGAAAACCGTTACGAGTGTTTGTAGCCATACCTCATTTGGCTCGAAGTGAGGATATCAATGCACTCATTCCGTAACGTCACGAGATCGTAGCCATCACTCACTCGAATTAGGCCCGGTTCGAGGTGAGATATCAATGCGACGGAGTGGTATCCAACATTCACATCGAGCGCATGCATGAAGAGGAGTACAGACGGAGTCAATTAATGCTCGTCGGATTGAACAACTTTCGAATACCCCCACAGATAGATATGACTAGAGTCATCAATGTGACCGATTTATAGCTAGAGTTCTTAGGGACTGCTCAATGCATCTTTGTCATAGATATGGCCCGAATTATCAATGCGTGTGTTTGTAATCGAGTCTTGTAAAAGTCCGTGTGGGGAGTAGCCATCGTTTTCGAATATATTTTTTCTTTGATTTAAAGCTTTTCGACCCTTTTCGATTTTTGATAGTGCTGAATTCCTAAGCCCTACATTGAGTTGTAGGTAAGTAGAACCTCAGGAGTAGTGTTTGCCTACTCTAATTCAATCGTTTTTCAGATAGAAGTCTTAGACGCATCACATCATTTTTCACTTCGAACCACATCACTTTTCACTTCGAACCACAAGACTTCCACTTGTGTGCTCCTGCACAATGGCACGCCCGCATCCAAACGCCAAGAGCCCACTTCAAATTGGCTATTTTCCTATTGAACTCAGTCAGTTCGAACTCTAAGCTACCACTTCGGCACGACCGGAGAAAATTTATGCAAACAGTTGTAAATTTCCATATTACCAGTTCCCATTATTTGAGTTGAACTACATGGAGAACAACTGGGTAGATATCATTGCACTACTTGGGGACAAAAGAGTAAATGCCTAATAAAAATCCTACATATCATATCACCACTCCCCAATCTCACCGCCTAAGGTGGGACTGTAAATGAATCGAGCTTGAGTTTGACTTCGACTATATTTAATTAAACTTGAGATTGAACTCGACAAGCTTGTTTTAACAAATTTAAGATTGAGCCCGACTTATCGCCTCATTAAAATGTTGAGCTTGAGTTTAAGTTTTTTTTAAATATATTATTTCTCTCTCTCCCCCCCCCCCCCCCCCAATAAAACCTATTAACAATATGATATTATGTCCCATAAAAACATCATAATATTATTATTATTTTGCTAATATATTAGTTAAATGTCGAACTCATACAAAACATTAAGTTTTTTTATTAATACAAATGCATTATGTTGTATTATTATTATTTATTACTTTTAAATTTATAAATTATAAAACATTAAAAAAATAAAAAGTGTAAGGGTTGGCTCGTAAACTTTTAAGCAATCATATGTGAACTCAAGTTTACCTCATCAATAAGCTCAAGCTCTATAAACTTAAGCTCGAATTGAGCTGGCTCAATTCACTTGGCACCTTTATGCCAAAGTGAGACCTTATGCTTCCACATTATAGTACATTGTACAAGGACCACCTCTCATCTAAATGTGTACAATATGGAATCAAAAATAGCCCTATATTATTTTATAAAATTAGAGAAATTGGTTTTCTCTATTAATCGAAAATTGAATAATTTCGGTTTTTTTGATTTAACCGTGGTAAAAAATCCAAAAAATCGAAAACCAAAATTTTTAAAAAATGAAAACCAAGAACTGTTTGATTCAGTTCGGTTGTCTCGATTTTTAATTGGTTCGATTCGATTTGATTTTTCTGCACACTCCTAACGGCATATATACTATGTTTTCTTTCTCTCTCTCCATCGACGACTTCTTTTTCGTTTTTGCTTTTTCCATCTCTCTTCTTCTTCGATGATCTATCTCGGGTCACCATATTTGATAGTTTGAAACTCTATTGTTTAATTATTTGTCTTCTTTTTGATTATTTTACCTTTTCATGTATCATAGAATTTAAGAAATACCAAAGTACATTCATATAAAAAGAATTAATAAACTTTTGTGGTTTATTATTTTGTCAAAATTTAATCACATAATCCCCAAATCTTCCAATTGGAATTTGCAAACCAAAAGTTCAAAGGCCTAGGACCCGCCCCGGTACTATTATATATTTATTTATTTATTTTTTAATTTCAATATTGCATCCAACTTATCCATGGCTAGCCGGCTAGGGTTATGTTTACTCAAAAATCAAAATTCCCAATTCTCAATTCCACAGCCTTCCCAATTCCATAGCCTGCTGCTGTGCTGCAGCTGCTGCTCCTTGGACCTTGCCTCCTTCTCGCCTTCTCGCCTGCTGCTGGCTGCTGCTCCTTGCCTCCTTCTCGCTCTCGGCTGCTGCTGCTCGTCCGCTTCTGCTCGGCCGCTGCTGCTCCTGCTCGCCCGCTCCTGCTCGTCCGCGGTCCGCTGCTGCTCCTTCTCGCCTTCTCGCCTGCTCCAGCTCCAGCTCCAGCTCCAGCTCCAGCTCCACTGCTCCAGCCTCCAAAGCTGCAAAAGGTACGCCTCCGGTTTCGTTGAGAATAACCAAGAACCCTGTTTCGTTGATCTTCAAGACGCCGGACGTGCTGTTTCTTAGTGGGATTTCTCTGTTTGCAACCCAAACCACAGTCTTGGGTGTTATATTTTTGTACCATATTCCCACATACCAATTGCTGGAGTTTCCAGGACTGAAAAATCCCAGTTCAAAACTGCCCCCTGAGGAAACGAGATTTTGGTTATCTCTAATGCTCTGAGTTGTGTCTTAAGGTATCATTTGCACTGGAAAGCTTCTGGTGGGACAATAAGAATAACATGACAAGAAGAAAGGAAACGTCTGTTATTGATACTTTCATGGTTTTTATCATCTTTTTTGGTTTCTTTTGTTCAGAATTTAGTGGAATGTGAAAACAGGAGTTTTTTTTCTTTTTTACCCTCTGAAAACATAGGTATCTTACTCAAAAGTTGATTCGGACTCACCGGGTAAACCGGGTCTACCCGGACCCGCCGGGGTACGGGGAGGGGTGGGGGCGGGTCCAAACAGGGACCAGGGGCGGGTCCGGTCCCGGGTTTGGCCAAACCCGCCCCATACCCGCCCCGTTGCCATCCCTAGCCCTAGCTCTTCTTCACTCCCGCCTTAAAAATTATCTCATGAAGAGATCTGGAGAATATCGTTACCCAATTCGCCCTTTGTCTCCTCAAGCAATCGGTGGCGGCCCAATAGGTAAGGGGAATGGGTTGAGGTTCTTTATTATACTGCTTCTGCAGAGCAGCGTCCATCAATCGACGGAATGGGTTAGGCAGAATCAAGATTTCTTTGTGTTTTGTATGCTTTTACATGTATCTGATTTGTACGCTTTGAGGCTAAAACTTTCTGAGTCTTCGTTTGAATTGAGTTATGATTTTGATCTTCTTTCATGGGCTCTGATGGACACATCTCAATGAACTGGAATTTGGAATTTCTTTCATAGGTTGATTGATTCCTCAAGTCCATTTTCAGCTCTTGTTTTTGAGACATAACCCATGCTAGAGCTAGAACTAGAGCTCAAATGATGTGGGGTGATTCTTTGTTAACTTCCACACAACGAGGACAAGTGTATTATAAAAGTAGTATGAAGTATGGAAATTTTGATATCATATAAACCGGACTTAATTTGGAAGAATTGAATTAAGTTTGAAAGGAACATGATGCTATATGTGTTTTGGTTTGTAAATTGATATTTAACTTCTCCATGATAATTTGACGGCTGATTGAGGACAAATTCTTTGTTATCACGAAACCAGAACTTGTCAGAAGGTGATGGACCTCAAGCTGTTCAAGCTAGACATTGATGAGCTCATAAATGAGTTCACTGAGGTATTTATATACTAACAAAATTTATTCTCGTTTGTCTATTTCATTAGTTGTATACTGCTAAATTGTATTGGGTCCTAGAAATTCAAATTGTTTTGGTCTTAGTTCATGCTTAAAGTTGCTTTGCCGTATTTGTCTGTAGTGTGAGTCAACAAGTTTTGCTGAATTTAAAAGAGTGTGGCTTTCGAGGAAGTTCTCATTTATATTTGAGGCTAGTCCTTCCACCAACCAAGGTTTCTTTATGCAGTCACTGTATGGACATTCTATTGGTAAGTTATCTGAGTAGCCTGTCCACAACGTTTCATGTATGTTCAATATGTTGTCTGAGTGTGATATCTTATGCTCGTTGATATGGCTAGCATTTCTGTGGTTCTCTTTGTGAAGCTTCTGAATTTTTCCTCCCTTGTTTACAAATGGTTTTTTTTTTGTTTTTTGTTTTTTGTTTTTTGGTTGGGCGGGGGGGGGGGGGGGGTTGTTTTCTTGAAAAGCGTAATTCAATTCACCTAGTGTAAAGTATAAATTTTTGGTTGGATTCAGGGGAATGGCAGTAGTTTATCTCAGCAAAGGCCATATTAGTGCTGCATGCATGGAAGGCATTCTCTAAACAGCGAAATACCCTTGCTGACCCCCCAAAATCCCCTCCTCCCCTGCCCGTGAACCTGGCACATACAATGTCTGATTGACTTTCCCTATCCTTGCCTCTCCTTTATCTATACAGCCCCTTCTTACGTTCTTCAGCACTTGTTTACATTTACTCAGTTTGTGGTTGCATATATAGTTCTGCATATTTAAAAGACTTCCATTCTCCGCATTTGTTTAGGCTTCCATAGTTTGATGCATGGATTGCTTTTTATCGAGTATTGAGTAAAGAAATGCTTTATTTACAGTGTCATTTCTCTTTTGAGTTACCTTGTAATTTGTAACACTTTCTGATTTTAGGTTACTTGGTTTCTGCTGGTTCTCTGAAAAATAGATGGGGTGGGCTGTATTGCTTATACTGCCTGTACGAGACTCAGCCATTCAAGCCACCTTTCAAAATTTATTTGTCTCTTGGTCGGTATTCAACTTCTTTCATCTATTTATCATCATGCATACTTGATCTTAATCTGATGTCTGGTACTTTATTGGATCTACGAATGTGTTCTTCAGTATCTACATCAACATGTTAGTTGCTGATGCTTAAAATTTCTCTTTTCATAGTTATTTTTCTTAATCTGAAGAGTATTTATTGCTAACTTTTATGACTTTTCAACTTAGTAATTATGGTTGTTTGCTTTACTATATTAGTCCAATAGCTTTTTGTTCTCTTTTTTTGTATTCCTTCAAAATACCTCTGTGTTGGCATATTTGCATGACAAATTTTCAAGGTTTTATATATTATAAAAGAATCCTCTTAAAGAAACATGAACTAAAAGAAGATACAATAGATTCTTTAAATTTGAGAAATGCTGGTAGTGTTAAATTGAAGTAATTTTTTAGCTAATTTAAACTAGATGAATGGTCTGTCCGGTACCACCTAGGGGACTCTGCTTGAATACTATCCTCGAATTGTATATGTAAGAGGATTGATAGTTTAACTCTATTCTTTGGATCTCTCCCTCTGACGGTGCTTCGCTGTCTTGTTTTAGCTCTTTGTAGATTTTATAGAAGTGATGAACTTTTCTGTTTTGGCAGAACAATGTTGGATAAAATGATATGACTTGAAAGATCAGATTGCTGCATGCTTCAGTCAAGGTGGGTGTCCTATAAAAACCATCAAGAAGTTGTATATAGAAACTAGTACTTCTAGGAACCAAGTACTTCTGCATTATGATTAAAATGGTTATGATAACAGCTTTGCATTTCGCATATAGTCTATAGTGACTAGCTTTCAGATTTCCTTGCAGTATAAGACATGAACTCTACTACTGTGTCTTAAGCCTCTTAGATACGATCTATGTCTAATGATATTGCATCATTAGCTATACTTGCACTAATCTAGTAACAAACTAGATACACACATATATACCTAACACAATGGTTTCTGCCATAAGAAAAATACTACAAACAGTTACATGTTGTGCATATAATCCGGCAGTAATCTCTTGTTCAAAACAAATCAGTTGCTGATGTTTTATTTAACCAAGATTTTGACTAAGTGAAGTTATTGATTTTCTTGCTGGACTTAGTGTTATGCAACATGATCCAGAAAGGCAACATGTACAAAATTGCTTACATGCCTGACCGAGGAGTATGCAAGAGAACCTTGGATAATGATACCATTTTCAAAATAGGAAATAGATTCACATGGGAGAAGTTTGGGATAACTGGACACACTTGTGATTCGCTCTTAATGGCATCAAGCACTATGATGTAAATCTGATGTTGTCAATGTGTTTTCTTGTGCACTTCCTACTGCTTAGCAGCTGTCTACTTTGTCAATCTTTTGCAAGTAACGATTGGGTATGCATTTCTCTGCACTACAGAGACAAAGGTCACTTTATAATTGCAGGTTATTAGCACTTGTCTGTTTACAACTTCCCGCTGAAAGTTAAAGTATTAGAAAGCAGATATTTGGTTGTCACAGTTGAAACTAATGTTTAGAGCTTGATTTTCAAAGTTTGAGAGTGAAGGAAAGAGTTTAACTATCTACGCTCAGACGATTAGATTGCGATGAGCAAGGCATACTTTAGAGATGAGGATGACTCACGTATACATCAGATCAAGCTTAGCATCCATAAACTGATGGAATATCCCGAGGCTATGAAAATACTCTCAGAAAGTTTTAAGAATCTTACTATAGCTACCTTTTCATTGCAAGGTTTTATTCTGAGTGAGTGATCAATCTTGTTACTATGATATTGTTACTTTTGAAATGAATGCTTCTCAAATATCTTTCATAGAGGAAGGATGACAGAATAAAAATATTTCTTAGTTCATTATTACTTGGTCTGTTAAAAGATTGCAACTTTTGTTAATGACTTAAATCAGATTGAAACTTATATGAGAAGCAATGAGATCATGGTGTTTTGTCTTACCTTATATTTCTTTTGCAGGAGAGTTGAGACAGCTTAAGAACCTTGCCCTTGATGCTAAGAGGATGGGGATAAAAGTAGTTTCTGCTTTAATGAAGAGAATGCTAGAAAAGAACATGTTTCTTTTTGGTTTTGTGGGTGTAAATGAAGGCTCTGCAACAGAGAGAGTAAACGAACTCACGGATATACAGAATGCCCGCGTTCAAGCTGCATATAAGAAGTAAGTGCCATGCTCTTCATACTTCTCCTCCCATGCTTTCTTAGTTTGTAATTTGTCAGCTTCTGGATCACCCGGTTGTCTCTGAAGGTGCCATTGTGACTCAATAGGTTATTTGCTAATTCTCGTCTGGAGCACTTCATCCACATGGACATGGTGAGTTTCATATACCCTTGTAGTTGATCTAATAAATTCCAAATGAGCTATGTACTTATGACATAACTCATGCAGTAAACCAAGAGTTCAGTAGAAGTAGTATGTAAGTTGGTCAGGCACTGCTCCATTTGAATCAGCATGCCTTTGTTCTTAAAGTTTGAATGTTTTGAAAATAAAATGGACAAACATTTGGTTTTGATGTGTCGCTATACTAGCTAAGTGTGTGCTTTTTGATGACTGCATTTAGGTTTGTTGTGAGTCAGCCAAAAATGATCCAAACATGACCATAAACTCTTTTTAAGTAGTCCTCAAGTTCTGGCTGATTGCCACAAACCTTTTGCTGGAAGCTGTTGTGAGTAGCTTGTTGTTGCCAGGTGTTAATTCAGTTTTGCATCAAAAGCTAATTTTGTCTCTCTTTTTACTTTCCATAAGGGCTTGGAGCTTGATGTTGATTTGCTCAAGAAAAGATCATCTGATTATGCTGTGGCCAAGGAGCTCGCCATCAAAGGTATTCTAACTGTTTTGCATTTCATTTAGTGCCACTATCATGCATTGTGTTTTGGTTATTGTTTCTTTCAACATCATCATTCTTTATGTTAACAATTAGCTCTTTGTTGTTCATAATCCCTGTTTTGTTATATCTCAATTCTACTCCTTGAAATGAACCTTTTGCATTCATGTGCTTTAATATGGGAGTCTTTACTGAACGATACGTGAAGTAGCAGATGGGACTAAATTCCCTGGAATGAAACCAACATTAAGTGTTTAAAGTCAACCTTGTTCCTGAATATTTTTCCATTGTTGGCCATTTATTCATTTTTCACTATTATCACTGGTTGGTAGAATATGCTGAGAGATTTTAGTACGTGTTACCCAGTGTCATTCTGTTGCAGGTTTTTATTTCTTTCATTTGCCATATCTTGAACGTAAAAATTGATCGACTTTTCAATTTCTATTCCAAGCTACATGTTCGCTTTAATCTTTGTTACATTATCACTTTCCCTGGTAATCATGTCATTCATACGTCATGATGTTCGCTTATCAATTGAATTAAACTTGTATTCCTGCAGAGAGCCTCTCACTCATTTCACTCCTCCTGTACTGAAACTTTTAATAGTCCTACATGGTTAAAATGCTTATTAGTGATGCCAGTCTTGACTTTTTCTTGGTGTTGAAGAGGCTAGCCAAGCGATAGACGTCCAAGATATAAAGCACATAGCCGAGAGTAAGAGATTGATTGGAGATACGGTGGAGAAAACTGCTGCAGATTGGAATTGCCAGAAACAATTGTTCTATGAACAAACGGGATTTGATCGTGTCGCTGCACCTCCAAACCAGGAAGAGAATAATAGGAAACAGAAGGAACATTCGGATAATAATATCGAAACGCAGCAAGGTGAAGGTGAAGAGAACGTCCAAGAGCAGGAAGACCATGACAATTTTGGCAAAGAATTAGAAGAAGTTTTGGGATTTGATATCGAGGAAGACGAGCCTAACGATTCTTGGGAAGAAGATACG
Organism: Petrea volubilis; assembly: GCA_026212405.1. NCBI lineage: Eukaryota > Viridiplantae > Streptophyta > Magnoliopsida > Lamiales > Verbenaceae > Petrea > Petrea volubilis. The sequence goes on along the minus strand of CM047885.1, from coordinate 17,160,688 downwards.
TAACTCGAGAAAATGGAGCCACCTTTTGGCAGTGAAAAGGTTAGAACTTTTGTAGTATAGAATATTGAAGCAGAAGCTCCATTTGAGTATCAAGAGCGTATTCTTCAGCTGCATTTACAATTGGGATAATTACCAAAAACCATTAAAGTTTGTACCAATTAAAAAAGAACCTCTAGCCATTGAAATTACAATTACCGCCTTTGGAGTTTATTACCGGTTGGCTCAATTATAAGAAGTCCTCTAGTGATGGTGTTTCAATAGATAGGAGAGACTTTTGTGATCGAAGCAAATCTCGGGGAGGTCTTGGTGATTGTCCCTTTACAATTTTGTTTTAAACAGCAATCAGGGCTTCTTGTTGTGTTAGATAATGAAGGTCATGTTTAAATTATTAGTTTATTTAATAGATAATATTAGGGGTTTCTGTCGCGAGGCACGCTTGTGTTATGTCTAATTGAACTGAAACATTATGTGAAATAAAAATTACTGTAAAAGACCCTATGAAATATGAAAACCACCAACAAATATCTTCGGCCAATGGTGTACTTTAGACGCTTCATTTTCACATGTATGAGTATTTTAGGCTTGCAAAGTTTCTTTTTTAACCTAGAGTTAAACTTACAAAACTTCTTGCTTTATTTTTAATTAGCACAAAAAAAAGCATTTTGTTGGAAAAGACTAATTTAAAACCTCTCATGTTTTTAAAAACTAACACATTGCTCACTATGTACAACTTCTGTGTTTCGTAAATCAATTGTAAATGTGGATAAAATTTTCAAAGTCAGGGTTCAGGAGGTTTCCCCCTCCCCCCCCCCCCCGCTTTCAAAGAAACAAAATTTATTGTTATTCTCTAATTTTTTTGAAAAAGGGCCAAATTTGAAAATCCGTACTTAAATTTTTTGAAAAAGAATTCAAGGTGTAGTTTTTTAGTTTTTAAAAATATGTGGGATTTTAGACTAATTGTTTTTAAATAAAGTTTTTTGTGCTCATTAGAATTAACATTTGAGGATTTTGTAAATTTAACTCTAATATTAGTGATTTAATAGATATCAAAAGGTGTCATTGGGATTCCCTTGGATGCATTTTTGCAAATTGTTTGTAGGGGTTCTCTAAAATAAGGTCATCCCGTACAAGTTTATATTAGGTAGGCCTTTTGCTAAGTGCCACGTGTTAATTTTACCTTTTCAATAGGTTTAAAAATTAAATTTTGATGTGCTATCTATAGTTATTTATTAAGATGCAGTATCTCTCTATTCATTAGATATTCTATTATCTTCTCTATTTTCTCTTCTTAACTTATTAAATGTTTTTTTTCTTTTTGTCTTTCTTCTCTCTCTCCACTATTCAACTTAATATTTTATCTTTTCAAATTATATAATCAAGTCTTATTATTTTTTTAAAAATTATCTATACTTTTTTTATAAAACACCAAAACAAAATTTTAGTCATTCTATATTCGACAATATAAAGCACTCTTTATTTTTTTTTATTTTAAAAAAATGCACTTTAATATATGATATAGATACGAGATATAAATTTTGTGTAATGCAACAACATTGGAAATAATTTATTTTAAATTACACGACAGTCATACTTAGATTTGCATGGTGTATTATATAGTGATTCCATAAAATGCATATTTCTATTAGAACCCAATAGGTACTTTTTTTATTTTTTATATATAAAAATATAAGTTTTTTCAATTAATTTCTCAACGATTCAAATCAAGAATACATTGATGATGTAAATTGTAACTTTGATCATTTGATGATTAACATGATTAGATACACTGGAATTTTATTTTTGTGGACAAAAAAAATTAAAATACGTCTAATTGAATTTAATTAAAAGATACAAAAGTACGGAAAAGTATGAATTTATTTTTCTATATTTTAAGTGATTTAACAAAAATTATTATAGTTTAAAAAATATAATATTTTACATTAGTATAAAATTAACTAAAAATGAGATCA
>CM047885.1:17133218-17158218 GCA_026212405.1 Petrea volubilis | reverse complement strand
ACCTAACAAAGTAAACAAGTGTTTCCGGCTGTCTAAAAGACCTAAACTATCATTCCAGCTGAAAGTAAACATGCCCTTAATTTTAGGGGTTGTTAGGATAGAAAATAACAAATAACTAAACATAGGCAATGCCATAATTAAAGGTGTCAAATATAATGGCCATGCGGGTCTGAAGAGTTAAAATTTTAAATAAATGAGATAACTTCTATATCCAAGAATAAAGGAACACCATCCATTTTAAATATTCAAGATAAATAAGCCAATTTGACTCCAAGAATAAGAAAAAATAGTTGCAATTTGAAGACTATAAAAGGGAGCTGGATTCATCAACAAGTCAACACTTCAATCAACAATAACAACAATACTTCAATCAAGAAGTCTACACTTCTTTGATTCCTTTAACTCAAATGAACCAAGATTAGCTTAGTTCAGTAGGTAAAAAATCTTTATGCGAGTGTTCGTAGCCATGCCCATTTGACTTGAGAAGAGGTTATTAATGCGTTCATTAATTTTGTAGCGTCGTGAGGTCATAGCCATCACTCACTACGTTTTGGGCCCGATTCGGTATGAGATATCAATGCGACTGAGTGGTATCCTGCATTCATGTTAAGTGCATGCATGAAAAGTTGTAACCAAAGCCATCAATGCTCGTAGGATAGTACAATTCTTTCAATGCATTCACGTGTAGCCATTGTACTGATATGCATTCATGTGTAGCCATCATACGGAGTCATTAATGTGTCTTATTTGTGGTCAAAGTTCTTAACTATCTTTCAATGCACTTAGGTTGTAGTTATAATATGTGTCATCAATGCACATGTTTGTATATAAAGTGTGTAATATCCATGGCGAGTAGTCATTGTCCTTCAATGCATATTATCGCTTTATGTTTTTAGACCCTTTTCAATTCTTTGAGTGATGAATTTAAGTACTGCATCAAATTGTAGGCATATAGAACCTTAGAAATAGTGTTACTTCAATGGATTTGTTTTTCGAATTAGAAGTCAATGCGCAATCAATCAATCAAATTCAAATCCAAAAAACTTCATTTTATGTGTATATTTCACATTAGCACGCCTGCACTAAAACATAAACTCACTTCGAGGTTATTATTTTTTAATCGAATTCAGTAATTTCGAATCCTGAGTAAACTTATTGGTGAAGAGTGCTAATTTTTATGCAAACAACTCTTTGATATGCGAATACAAAAATATTCAAATTTGAAATCCTTCCATCTCTTTTTGTAAGGAAAAAATAGCAAATTATTGTTTCTTACAACAGAATGTCCAATTGAAAATAAAATATAGGAAACCATAAAAAGAAGAATATATAAGTAGAAACATTGTACCTTCTTATTATGTGCTCTTTCCAGATATGACTTTTAGATAATGCCTTCTAAACACTGCAAAAGTTATACACTCAAATACGTAAAAGCAAGTATAATCAATTTCAAGATTCTTCAACTTTTTTTCAATTAAAAAAAAAGTAAATTATTGTCTTGTTCCTTGCAATAAACGTTAGGCAATCAAATATAAAAAGTGAAATGTTATACTTATGCTTCGACAACTCGTAACCTTAGAAAAAATCAATAAAAACAAAAAGCGTTCGTAAATCTGATAGATTTATGATCGATTATTATGTATAATTTTTTTAAAATAAGTGAAGATATTATATGATTAGTTAGCATTCAAAATATTCGATTCCATTAGGACAAGAGATGTTTGGTTCAAAATAATTTTGTTTGAAGTATGATTTTTTTTCTCTTCTTTTTCTTTCTTTCTTTCTTTCTGTCTCTATACACACACACACACACACACACACACACACATACATATAAATCTTTCAAATAGTGCTCAAGTCAAGATTAATGCGAATCGTATCCCTCGATAGTTAGTGGCATTACGAAAATCCTAGGATAAGACATTTATGAATTACGATCTATCAATATATAGATAATTAAATTAAAAACTGAAGAGTGCATTGGAGGACGATTAAGAAGTGCACTTGACGACAATTAAGGAATCACTTAAATTTAATGATATAGATACGGGATAATTTTAAAATTAGGAGAATACACGTATATTTACTAAGCTATGCGTGGCACTGTTACTGAATATAGTGGACAATTACATAGATAATATGCATTTTTAAAATTTATTTTTATTCACCCAATTAAAAATATTATTATGTTGTATTGAATATATATTGTTTGTCCAACGACACAGAGTATAATGTATTAGTGATGTAAACATGAAATACACCATCCTAAGCTATAATTAGGGTACTTTTGATCCACTCTAACGTTGCTATCCAAATGGAAGGCTAGAACTTGTGATGCATACAAAATGAACTATAATTAAATTGATACAACCGATAATAGCTTTGACTGGACTATTGGCTTAAGAAATTATTAAGAACTTCTACAATCATTACGCAATATTTTCATCCGTCATTACAAGTTTCTAACTAATTCTCGTCGAGATTTAACTTTTTTTAATTAGTTACTTCAACACAACAAAAATTATGGACTTACATACACCCATACATCAATGAGGTATTGCTTTAATAGTAAAGTAATGACCCCTTAATAAAAAGAAAATGAAAAAGAAAAATCAGTGATTTGCATTTTAAGAAAAAAAATACCTTATATACTAATGGAAAAATTGTGATGGAGAGATTTTGTTACAATCTTACAGATTTAAGGGACTTGTGAGAAAATTAGTGATAAAATTCAATATAAACAGAGCTTAAGAAAGAACTTGTGACAAGATATTTACTAACGGAATTATTATAGATAAAATTCGCAATGGAGATTTAAGGGACTAAATTCGCAAAAATTGGGCCCGGTCAAGTTCTTTATCGATTGGGTCGGTGGGTCCTCGAACCAAATCCGTTGATCACCCCGGTCGAGTTCTTTATCAACCGGGTCGGTGAGTCCTCGAACCGAATCCGTCGATCACCCTGATCGAGTTCTTTATCGACTAGCTCAATGGGTCCTCAAACCGAACCCGTCGATCACCTCAGTCGAGTTCTTTATCGACTAGGTCAGTGGGTCCTCGAACCGAACCCGTCGATCTCCCCGGTCGAGTTCTTTATCGACCGGGTTGGTGAGTCCTCAAACCGAACCCGTCTATCATCTCGGTCAAGTTCTTTATCGACCAGGTCAGTGGATTCTTGAACCGAACCCATCGATCACCCCGATCGAGTTTTTAATCGACCAGGACCATTCCTCGTCCGTTTAGCCCCTGCTAGCATTAAATGCTTCGTCAGCTAAAGCTATGGGGTCACTACCTTACCCATACCTTATTAATTAAAAGCCAACTAATGCCCTAGGGCCCTACCCTTATGCTTATAGGTCACTCTATCTCATCATAAGACAACCTACTAAGTCCTAAGGGTTCTGTAGGGAGTGGCCTATAGAGACACACTATAAAAATCCTTGCATTAATGGTAAGATCTATCTCATTAGTTACATTCAATGCCCTTACTCTGCTCAAATCTATACAAAATCAATCAACTAGCCGAGACCCATCTCAGCTAGCTCATGTTGCCTTTCTCTTGTTGTAGGTCAACTTTCCGATCAAATACCTTTAGTCCTACACTCGACTAGAGCTTCCAATCGAGGTCGACCAGCTCCCAAATTCAACCCACATCAATATGATTGTCGTCTTTTTATTAATTTATGTTTTGAATGCTTATAGTGAAAATCGGATAATATCCACTGGCACGATATGCTATATAAATAAATAAATACCAATGCAAATAGTGAGTGAATATTTAAATTAAATACCAATTGACAACCCTAGTCATATCTGATAATGAAATATGTTTTGACGCTTATTACAAAAACTACATCTAATGAACACTTCTTATCAAGTCATAATTTCTAATTAATGTCTTCCTATAGTGCAAACAATAATGCTCTTGTTTGGGCCCAAAAAACGAATTTTTGTACGATTTTGGAGTGAGCAAATTTTGGCCATATCGAAATAAAAAGGGGCCCAATCTGCCTCGACGTGGTATGAACTAGACCTGTATTGAAGGTCAAGATCGAAGTAAAAGGCCAATAGCCCAATCAGATAAGAATAAAAAAAGAAAAGAGAAATATACCAAGTCAAAATTAAACCCAGGGCGTGTTTACTTTGGATGGGGGATTTAACTCTAGTTAATGTGAAAATTGGTTTGTGTCGGTCAAAACATTTGTCAGTTATAGCATTCCATGTTGTATTCTTTCAGTGTTAGTTTAACACAAGCAGACCAAAATCCTATATTCGTTTCCTTCGAAGGGTAATTTTTGATGTGTTAAATGTACGCATTTCCCATTTTGCCCATCCCAATATTAAAATGGAAAAACCCCAATTTCCTAGTAATGTATCTTTCGAACTCAACCATCGTTCTCGTGGGTTCTTCGCGCAATGGCAAGCTAGTGTTTGTTGCTAGCATATCTGTAGGTGGCACCGTCGGTTTTGCGGTGGCAAGCTAGCTTTAGTTGTCGGTGTATCTATAGGTGGCAAAGTCGATCACAACACCATCGTCGTCAAGAATCCGTATTTTCACCACACTCGTTTTATGCTTTACACTGATGTTATTTTAATTGATTCTCTATAAATTCTGTCATTGTTTGACAATTGTAGATGGTAGACGTGCTATTTGGAGTTGGAGAAAGAAATCGTTTGAATGAAAAACAAACAAAGACAACAAAATAGATTTGGTTCCCAATGGCATTTTTATCGTAATTAAATGCAAGAAGTGGTCCTGAAAGTCTTTTACAACTCTCGTCAAAAGACAAGTTAATTTTAACTCTCCCATTTGGCTAGTCAAACTAGACTGCCTTAACCAATCATTATCTCGGGTCACTCAAGTTTACCTAGGTTAGCCACCTAACAAAGTAAACACGTGTTTCCAGTTGTTTAAATGGCATAAACTACCATTCTAGCCGAAAGTAAACTTGCCCTTAATTTTAGGGGTTGTTAGGATAGAAAATAATAAATAACTAAAATAGGCAATGACATAATTAAAGATGCTAAATATAATGGTCATGCGGGTCTGAAGAGTTAAAATTTCAAATAAATGCGATAACTTCTATATCCAAGAATAAATGAGCACCATCCATTTTAAATATTCAAGATAAATAAGCCAATTTGACTCCAAGAATAAGAAAAAATAGTTGCAGCTTGAAGACTATAAATGGGAGCTGGATTCATCGACAAGTCAACACTTCAATCAACAATAACTACAATACTTCAATCAAGAAGTCTACACTTCTTTGATTCTTTTAGCTCAAATGAACTAAGATTAGCTTAGTTTAGTAGGTAAAAAAATTTTATGCGAGTGTTCGTAGCCATGCCTATTTGACGTGAGATGAGGTTATTAATGTGTTCATTTCGTAGCGTCGCGAGGTCGTAGCCATCGTACTGATTCGATATGAGATATCAATGCAATTGAGTAGTATCCTGCATTCATATTGAGCGCATGCATGAAAAGTTGTAACCAAAGTCATCAATGCTCGTGGGATAATACAATTCTTTCAATGCATTTACGTGTAGCCATTGTACCGATATGCATTCATGTGTAGCTATTGTACGGAGTCATCAATGTGTCTTATTTGTAGTCAATGTTCCTGACAGTCTTTCAATGTATTTAGGTTGTAGACATAATATGTGCCATCAATGCACATGTTTGTAAATAAATTTTGTAATATCCATGACGAGTAGCGATTGTCTTTCAATGCATATTCTCGCTTATGTTTTAGACCCTTTTCGATTATTTGACTACTTAATTTTAAGTACATTACATATTGGTACGCCTGTACTAAAATATAAGCTCACTTCGAGGTTATTATTTTTTAATCAAATTCAGTGATTTCGAATCCTGAGTAAACATATCGGCGAAGAGTGCTAATTTTTATGCAAACAACTCTTTAATATGCGAATACAAAAATATTCAAATTTGAAATCCTTCCGTCTCTTTTGTATGGAAAAAAAGGCAAAGTATTGTTTCTTACAACAGAGTATTCAATTGAAAATAAAATATGGGAAACCATAAAAAGAAGAATATATAAGTAGAAACATACCTTCTTATTATGTGCTCTATCCAGATATGATGTTTAAATAATGACTTCTAAACACTGCAAAAGTTATACACTCAAATACGTAAAAGCAAGAATAATCAATTTAAAGATTCTTCAACTTTTTTTTTCAATAAAAAAAAGTAAATTATTGTCTTGTTTCTTGCAATAAACGTTACGCAGTGAAATATAAAAAGTGAAATGTTGTACTTATGCTTCGACAACTCGTAAGTCGTAACCTTAGAAAAAATCAATAAAAAATAAAGCTCGTAAATCTGTTAGATTTATGATCGGTTATTACGTATAATTTTTTTAAAAATAAATGAAGATATTATATGATTAGTTAGTATTCAAAATATCCGATTCCATTAGGACAAGAGATGTTTGGATCAAAATAATTTTGTTTGAAGTATGATATTTTTTCTTTTCTTTTTCTTTTTCTTTCTGTCTATATATATATATATATATATATATAATTTTCAAATAATGCTCAAGTCAAGATTCAATGATAATCGTATCCTTCGATAGTTAGTGGCATAACCAAGCTCTTAGGATAAGACATTTATGAGTTACGATCTATCAATAGTATAGATAATTAAATTGAAAACTAAAGAGTGTCTTGGAGAATGATTAAGAAGTGTACTTAAGGACAATTAAGGAATCACTTAAATTTAATGATATAGATACGGGGTAATTTTAAATTTAGGAGAATGCCCGTATATTTACTAAGCAATATACGTGACACTGTTACTGAATATAGTGGACAATTAGATAGATAATATGCATTTTTTAAATTTATTTTTTTATTCACCCAAATAAAAATATTATTATGTTGTATTGAACATATATTGTTTGTCCAACGACACAGAGTATAATGTATTAGTGATGTAAGCATGAAATACACCATCCTAAGCTATAATTAGGGTACTTTTGATCCACTCCAACGTTGCTATCCAAATGGAAGGCTAGAACTTGTGATGCATACAAAATGAACTATAATTAAATTGATACAACCGATAATAGCTTTGACTGGACTATTGGCTTAAGAAATTATTAAGAACTTCTACAATCATTACGCAATATTTTCACCCGTCATTACAAGTTTCTAACTAATTCTCGTCGATATATAATTTTTTAATTAGTTACTTCAACACAACAAAAATTATGGACTTACATACACCCATACATCAATGAGGTATTGCTTTAATAGTAAAGTAATGACCCCTTAATAAAAAGAAAATGAAAAAGAAAAATCAGTGATTTGCATTTTAAGAAAAAAATACCTCATTTACTAATGAAAAGATTGTGATGGAGAGATTTTGTTACAATCTTACAGATTTAGGGGACTTGTGAGAAAATTAGGGATAAAATTCAATATAAACAGAGCTTAAGAAAGAACTTGTGACAAGATATTTACTAACGGAATTATTATAGATAAAATTCGCAATAGAGACTAAATTTATAATATATCAGTTCGTCACTGAAAGTTAGAAGCTGATAAAATACATATGCCAATACAAATAGTATTCAAATTAGATATTCTTTGGCTCTTTTCCATAAAAAGCAAAATGTTGTCTTGTTTCCTACAAAGTATCCAATTAAACAAAAAAATAAAAATAAAAATGTACTTATTCGGACCTTTTAATTGATTCCTTATCAGCACGACAAAACTTCTGCACTTTTAATACATAAATGCAAGAATATTCACTAAATCTAAAAATTCTTCTGCTTTTTTGAATTGAAAAAAAAAAAAGAAAGTGAATTGTTGTCTTGTTTCTTACAATAAACGTTACACAAAACAATATTAAAAAAGTGAAATGTTGTACTTACGCTTCGACAACTCATAACCTTAGAAAAAAAATTAAAAAAACACTCGTAACCTAAGAGATTTCATAGGCTTAATCGAAGATTTGAACCTTAACTTATTAGCTAAGAAAAAACTATCCTAAATCAAACATTACCACAGTTGACATTTGAAAAGTTTATGGGGTGTCCCGCCGTACAAGAAAGGGGTTAGATGTGGAAACACGCTTTCGCGTATATTGGTGTGGAACAGGCTTTCTTCTCTTGTGAAATAGCTGGCACGCTTTTTTGAAAGTTATAAATCTTATCCTTGTGTACAACCTCCTAATAAAGATAAAGGGGAATATATACATACATATATCAATATATATATATATATATGTTTTCAGTATACAGATAAAGGGGAATATAAATGTGCGTAATTCTTGGCCCTTAGGTGATTATCAGGGATTTAGTTGCAAGATATTTTTATAAGTATATTAATTAATAAAATTGAGATATCAAAATTATACATTTTTTTTCAAAGCAATTCTCGTCGTAATGGTAAAGTAAAATATGATTATCAATCTTATGAATATGATTATATGAGCATCAATCTACTTAATAATACTTATTATTTTAATATAGTAGTTATGATCAATGTCATTGTTTGAAATTTATAACTTTAAAATATATATCTGGTGTTAGTTCATTATAATAAAATGCACCATTTGTTAATGAAATATTTCATCACATACTCAATGAAATTCGTCACAATATTATATTTTATGTTCACTGATTGTTAATTTAATTTTGTTTGAACAGAAATACATCATAAATTCATCAATATTACTTTAATTTGTAATGTATTTCATTTGTTGTAAAATTCGATGGATTGAGGAATTGCGTGAATGATGAGATTAATACCCTAACTTTTATTAGCAAAGGAAATGCTTTTTCATGGTCATTAATATTGTAACGATTGCAATATTGTCAATCGTATTAATCCTATAAAATTAATATAGGAGTATAGAATTTGGGCACAAAATTACAAAAAATTGGGTCTCTATTAATACTGATCCCGGTGAATATTCGAATTTCCTTCAAGATTTATATATGTGAATTTATTTTGCCAAATGAGACAAACGTGACAATAATTTGGCTAATCAGGTCCAGCTGAACACGTGCTTTTGTCCCTTAATAATTACGGCAGTGTATGAACATGATGGAGATGGACCATCTCGAGTCCCACCAATTGATCTCTGTTAAGTCACATATAAAATGGGAGGGAAGTGAGGGAGGAAGCACAGTGACTAATTTCAAAATTTTAATTTTTTTTCTTAACCATTCGATTTTTGATTGAGTTGTCGACTAACACGAATTCGAATATTGTTGAGGTTCGACAAGGGACAACTATCTCAATCCAGTTGTTCCATTCACAGTTTCAAAATTTGAAGTTTCGAACTATGAATGTTGTTTAAGGGGTCTAGCATTTCATTAGGCTAAACCAATTAATGATTGGTAAAAATTCAACATACATAAAAACAATAGGAGCGAATATGCCATATATTAAAATAAAAAATTCAAATGTTATTGTAGTTATATTTCAAATGAGCAACTATCCCATCCTAGATAATATTTTGGTGGTTTGAACCAATGCGCAGGATACGATGTGATGCATGCAACGCAATATTCTAAAAATTGTCTTATTTATGCATTAATTGTGATAATTCGTGAAATGCATTTTAATAAATTATACTAAATATTACTTTAAAAAAATGCTCTAATTAGGAATGCTTACACGACACTTTTTTAAACATGTCTCAACAATTCGGTAAGTGAAGCACTTCTACATGAGGTGTCGCTCTAAGTAATTTTTATCAAAAAAAATTATATAATAAAGCATATTTTATAGGAGAAAAATGCAATTTTGATCCCATAATACATGTATTTTTGCAAAAGTAGTCCCATATTACTTGAAATAAACAAAATTGGCCTCACACTTTAATGGACGTTGGTAATAGTGGTCTTTTCATCAAATTTTATGGAATGAGCATGTGTCACGCATGTGCCCGTTAAGTCTGACCCTATTGACCACCACTCATGTCACTTGGACATTGCTAGTTAACCCATGTCACTTTATCATTCAAAGTTAACACGTTTCACACAACCAGACTAAAATACCCTAACCATTTTCTTCCAAATCGCGAGTGATGTGAATGGTTTCTTGTTGAGCGTTGTTGAATCAACTACTGACAAGGATTTGGTGAGAAAGGAAAGCCCTAATATGAGGCATAAGAGATGTTGCAATCACGACACTTAGTGGGCAAAAAACGACAACAAGGAACTCCACCTCTCTCACAGGACAACATGTCCCAACCCCAATTGGTAAGTTCACTTGTGTTATTTTTTGTCCTTATAATTTACTTCACTTTAATGTTAATTTTTATTTCTTTTTAAAAATAGTTAATGGAACAAACTGTATTAAGTGGAGCAGTAAATGCACCACCAACTACAACAACAAATGCCCCGCCAAAATGTCCACCTGTTAAAGTAAGTGTGACTTGGCTACTTTTTTAGTTCATTTGCTATATTTAAAATGTGATACTTTTATGCAGGCAAAGCAAGAAAAAAAAAGGTTTTAAAGCTCCTCAACAAGTGAGGCCACCAACTATTATTTTGCCACCAAGCTGTTATCCATTGTCAAGAGAGACTTCACAAGAATTTAGGCCACCTAATCCTTTGCTACCTCCAAGACTGCATTTAGGGGCTAGGATTATAGGTCATTCACCTATGAAATTCCACCAACAAATGGCAACAAACAACAACTCAGCAACTGCATTTCTAGTCTTAGTGAGAGGACAGAGAAAATTTGTCACCTTTTCAAACTTGAACAGAACAGTGGCTTCAACATCCAACAATCAAACGAAGAAGGGTGCATGAAAGAAGAAATCTTGATGATCTGTGACACCCAAGATTTCATTTTGTCCACTTTTTGAGCCAATGATGTATGAAATTATTTTCAAATTTTTGCAAAGCCATTGAACAAACTAAAACTGGCAGTGAATGATTTGACTTGATTTCTAAGCATCATGGTTTTTCCTTTTTTTCTTTTTTTGGTAAAAGGGTTGTAACAAACTACCTTACTAATGGAATTGGTGTTTTCATGTGTGTTTGTTTTTTTTTTTTTTTTTGTAATTGCATCTCTCTTAGTTACTAAGAATTATGTTTGCTTTAATTAGTATGAATTGTGACTCTTCTACTTAGTGTGAATTGGCATTATCGTGTGATATTCTGGTAGTATTACATCAATATAAAAAACATGACAAAAACATATCATACAAACAACACATATCACCCAAACTTCCATTGACATTCCAATACATTACAAAAATACAACACCAACTGCATCATAGAGCATACCAAGAAAAATCGAACAGCAACACCAACTACAAATGCTAAAGACAAAGCACCAAAAAATCTGTCAATCCATAGCCAACATACCAACATTTTTGGGTCCATAAAGCATACATTCTTTCCAACTCATGCAAACTACTTCACAAAAATAGGGAGCTACTAGAGTACAAGCAAAACAAGGTAATAATTCCTCCTTTTTCGAAGTCGTTCAATTTTGGGTTTCATTATTTTTAATTGCGCTTCCTTCTCAGCAATTTGTCCCTCCATTTCTTTAACCCTACGCCTCAACCCTGGGATTACAACTCTTGCCCTCTCACATGTTGGTCCATCATACCATTGAAAAAAATTTGCAATAAGCACCACTACTATAGCACATGCAACCAAATAACCTCTTGTCAGATTATCATCCCCCTAAGAAGTCTATATACGAGCAAATTTACCACAATAACAGGTCTGATCTCCAATACTCTTGATAGAGAAAGAATACAACATGGTGAGAATGAGAAGAATAGGAACTATTCTTTTTCTTTTCACCGTTGCAGATGTTGGTAAATAAATATTAGGGGTTCCCAACACTTCTAAGGGTTGGTTTTCCTCCAAAAAGGTCCAAGTCAGCCACATTTTCCCTCCAAGTCATGTGGGTGGTGGCCAATAGGGTTAGATTTAAGAAGTACATGCTTCACACATGCTCATCCCATTAAAAATTTGATGGAGGGACCACTATTGCCAATGTTTGTTAAAGTGTGGGGCCAGTTTTGCCTATTTCAGGTTGTAGCATCTACTTTTGCAAAAACACATGTATTATGGGACCAACATTGCATTTTTCCCTATTTTATGGATATTATGAAATGTCACAAAGCTTTTAGGGCATTTAAACACGCGATTCTTAGCTAGTGTCGCAGAAGAACAAATGCCATGATATCCACTTATAGTGATAATTTATGGTATTTCAATTCAACATTTTTCTAGTGGTGAAATTTTAACTATAATGCATTTTCTTTCTTTTCTTTTTTTCTTTTTTTTTAAATTTTTTTTGAAACGAGTACAATGAAAAGTAAGATTAATGACAAAATGTAAAAATGACGATGTAAAAGTTGTCACCAATAATCATATTAAGAGATAATATCTTTTATTTTATCACTAATTAAATCTATTGGTGACAGTATATTTTATTTTGTCACAATATGATTCATTGGTGATAAAAATTAATGTTTAAGTTGTCACCATGAACCAAAAAAAGAAAAAGATTGTCACTGTGATTTTGTGACAAGATTTCATTGCCATTGATGCGGGGTCTTTTTGGTCGACGACATGGCAGAGTTTGATACTCTTCGACTGATGTGCTAGAGGCCCACCTGTCAAAGAGGGAGGAACGCACGTGAGACTGCCTGGTTTTGCTTTGACTGAAGCTCTCTGGCGCTCAAGTTAAGCTAAGGGTATTTGGAGAAGAAAGTAAATAGTAAGATTGCAATACTTTCTAGTGTATAATGCGTAAAAGCGTCATATACCTCATATGGGAGAGCCTTTTGTTTATTTATATGAGAGAGGGCCCTGACTTGATGTGGTTGATTAGTGGATTTGACCCACGAAGTACAAGTTGACGTCCTTTTTGTCACTTATTGGACTCCAAAAAGGCGACTGACCCTACTCTTATTAATAGGGCCTTAACTCTGCATTTAATGCATATCTTGTGCATTTAAAGCTAATAATTGTACTTATGAAAGAGAATTTAATGCTCCTAGGGTTGACGAGATGAACCTATGTGCAGTAAGCGCAGGTTTGGTAGCAGTAGGTACAGAGCCTGTTAGTCTTGCCAACTAAGATTCTCCCATTGTTCTTGCCAAATTTGGTGAAGACGGGATTAAGGATTCGTGCCCTCAATGTAGCAGCGTTCGAGGGCATTCTCGTGCATTAAAAACACTTGTCCTCCCATTTCCCTTGTCCTGCATGTGAAGTTTCGAGGGCCCAAGGAGTTCTCACGTAGCTTTTTGGGCCACAGACTCATTCGAGGGATAAGTTTAGGGGTATTTCCCCTCTTGTGATTGACTCTAAGGCTTCCCTTTTACACACGGCCGCTCTCTCGAGGATTGTAAGTCTCTTCGAGGGCATCGGGTCTCACACTTGTGAATTCCAAGATGGTTCGCAAATGCTGACATGTCTTGGTAAGGATATGCACGACACATCAGCCACTAAGTTGTCACCACAATGTGCCACTAATTATCAATAGTGACTGTTGGGGCTACGCAAGTGCACGCAGTCGTACAAGTAATACAAAGTGAGTAGAGTGTCGAATCCTATACGGATTGTGATTTGGCCTGTGAAAATGACTGGTGTTATTCAGTTAAATTGATCAAATTTGGATTGGGTTTGTTTTTTTCGTCTAAATAAAAGCTAATTTCAAATTAAAACACCTCACGAATAACAATAATAACGAAATATGCAAAGCGAGTAATGCAAGTGCAAGGTGGTTTCATTCACCTAATTCCCTATTCTAATCCAATCCTTAAGTTGAATGGTTTCATGGTTGTATGAAGCCTAGGAACAAATATACCCACAATATTTCTCGAGCATTGCGGAATTAATTCAAACAATCCCTTCTAAGTCTAAAACTAACCAATTCTCATTCAATTAATCCCAACTTTAGAAACTACTTGTATAAATTTTAATCACTGCCTTAAGGCTCAATCAATGTTAAATTCATTCTCATACAACTTTAACACCAATTGATCTCGTCTAATTAGAGCTACAATCGTGAATGGTCTCTCGATCTCATCAACGATCCTCAATTCATGAATTAGGGGTGATCAAACCCTAACCTAGCATTAAAACATTAAACGAGAATCACACAAAAGTATACGAAAACAAATTCAAAAACATGGAATTTTTATAGAATAGCGAAAAAGGTGAAGTACACCATCCTTACACTTACTCAAAATAAGAACAAAATCTGGAAAAGAATTCATAAAATGAGAAGAATTAAACTTATTTAATGGAAATTTCAGACGTAAACTTCCCTCGTTCGGTTGTTCTTCCTTCGCCTCTTGATTTCTTCCTTCTTCCGTTCTCCAAAAATTCCCAAAAGATGAAAAATATAAAAAAGAAATGTTCTAAACACTAAAACCTAGCTAAAAATGTGAATAATCAGTTGTGGGAATGTTTTTGGACTTAAAAAAGGGGCAGAAAAACCCTAGCGCCTCCTTCAAAAAATAGAGTCCTAATCGAACATGGAAAGCTGTTAATTGTTGTCTCGAACTTTGGGTACATACCCAAAATATTTTGGGTACGTACCCAAACTTATAAATTTATTTAACTCCCCAATGACTGAAACCGGGTACATACCCAAAATATATTGGGTACGTACCCAAACATACAGATTCACTTCTTCTCTAAATGACTGAAATTGGGTTAATACCCAAAATATCTTGCGTAAGTACCCAACTGTTGACTTCCACTTTTCGCCTCCTTAATGTTATTTTTCCCATCTCACCTACAAAATAACGATTTAACTCTAATTTAGGCATAATAAGGTTCAAATGGAGAAAAATACATGAGAAGTCCGTCAAATAAACTTAAAAATTAAGTAGAATTACGGACTTATCAGTGGCAACTTAAACTGTTATTGCTGACATTGTATTTATGCCAAAATAATTTTTTTTATTACAAAATATAGTTAATTAGTGACAATTTTTTATTATCACTATTATTACTAATTCATTCATTAATTTCTTACAGTGAATGAGAGGCATTAATTTTATCAAACCGAAAAAATGTGAAGCGTCAACACCGGTAGTTACATTTTCCTTTTATTTCTTCGCACGACATCCACATTTGTTTAATAAAAATTGATCATTACATCATACTATATATATGTAAAACATTAAAAAAGTCGTGATAATTGTTGAAAAAAATATTGAAAATTCCACGTATTTGCTTAGTGTTAAAGTTTGTCGCGTAGTTGAAGTTATGATTTAATAATCAATTTTTATTAAAGCTTGATATTGAAAATTCCACGTATTTGCTTAATGTACAAATGTCGAATTTTGGATCTTGAGGTGTCTTCTTAAATATCTTAATTACGTATGAGAGTTAAACTGATGCTTAAAATATTATATGTTTTTGTTTCACATGACATTGTTACAATTAATATATTCAATCATTGAATGTATGATGACATTGTAGTACAAGTAATTTGGCAATCATCTTTAACGTTTAGTCCTTATTTTCCGACATTATGTTTGTTTGACTTCGTAATTAGGGTTTAATTAGATGAAAGTAAAAAATAAATTTTTTAATGATATTATTAATTCCCAGAGTATTTGGTTAAAAGTTAATCTTGTTACACAAACTAAATTACATGCAATTTGTTAAAAAAAAAATTAAACTTGGCCCCGTTAAATTATAATATGTTTAATATTTTATAAAAATTAAGAGTCCGTTTGGATGAAATTTTTTTAAAAGAATAAGAATTTTTGTTAAAAAAAAAAAAAGCACTTCAAAACAAAAAAATTGTGTTTAGATAGACTTTTAGAAATAACGAAAAAATGACTATTTTTAGAAGTTACTTAAAGCACATTTCAAAACTCTTTTAAATACTTTATTCAAGCACAAAATTGATTGACTTAAAAAAAAATCGCTACTGAAAAAGCACAGCTCAAAAAATATTTTTTTAAACTCATTCAAACGGCCCTAATTTGATTCGTCCCTAGCCTAATACGAAAAATTTAAGTTTCGTTGCCGATATTTTTATTTTTCTAGTGTATATATATTGCAATTCACTGTCAAAACTTCACAAAATTTTGCACGTTGAGTTTTTGATGAAATAATTTGATAAAATTCATAATAAAATATTCTAATAAATGTACATGTGTGAGTTATCGTTCCACGTAAAAAAAAATGTAGTTAATTGTTGTATTGTACATCATCATTCATAAAATTATGTAGTGACCCCGTAATTGCAAATTCATACGAAATATTTTGCTAAATTGAAAAAGAAATTGAGTTATACTAAATCAAAAAGAAATTGAATAGCATTTATTTATTTATTTATTTATCTGATGTAATGTGAAAGATTTTTCAACACCCCAATCATTATGTGTTCCAAGCTAATAATTTGTGCGACAAATGTACACAATCAATTCCACATAGAATTTTTTTTGATTTTTGACTAATGTTAGTGGGAAGTAAAATGTTACACGTCTACATTCAATGATTGTGGTTATTAAATGTGTCCACTGATTAATTACCAAACTAATTATCATTTTGTTTTATTTCCAAATGGTTATTGACTGGTTCCAAGGGTCATTGCACTCAAATACCCTTAAATTAAACTTACATCATTGTCGCTGCACCAAGTAAAAATGATAAATTTGTTACATTATTATTTTTTTTATTTTTTGAAAATAGCTACATTATTTTTTTTTATTAATATCTAACTATAAATTAGATATATCTATACACTTATATTGATTTATCTATAGATTTTTTTTTACCTAAATTAATTTTCAAAAATCTTAATCACTCTATTTATGTTGTGTATTTAGCATCAATTTAATACTAATATATTGTAATGTTATAATGAATTGGACAATTCTCTACGAATGAGTTATTCAAAGGTTTAGTTAGGTATAAATCTATTTTTTCTTTTTAATTTGATATCATAGTTTGCCAAGCGAAAAACGTCTTGTGTTCAAATTTCCCCATTATAAAATACGATGTAGTATTACTTATAACGATTTCGGTAATACTACTCTCATGAGTTAGCTTTTGAGATTGGGAATTTAAGATAAGTTCTTATCTATTTCTTCAAATTTAGCATATTCAATTTTAAAAATTAAAATTATTTCAACTATAATTTATAGTCTCTAAAATTCAAGAATAAATTATAATATATATATATATATATATACACAACACACACATACACACACCTATTAGAAAATCAAATTTTTTTCTAATATATCCAAACACAAAACTGTTTAGTTTAAAAAAAATTCTACTGAAAAAGGACTCGAGAATCACGTTTTTCTAAACCTATCCAAACAGTCCTTGGATCTCTTTCTTCAAATTTAGTATACTCAATTTAAAAATTAAAATTATTTCAACAATAATTTATAGTCTCTAAAATCCAAGAAATTTTTGTAATTCATTTATTTATACATGCTAGGAAAAAAATCAAGAATTTTTTCCCAAAAACTATTTATCTAAAACCATCAACCTAATTTAAATGATTATAAAAACTCTACCTCAAAAAAAAATAATAATAATAATAATCAAATCTAAGAGCCAAAGGGCATTTTTATTTTGTGACATAGAAACTTGTGTAAAATATTCAAACGGCGGTGAGGTGTGTATATATTATTCCCACTTGTCCACAAATATATTAGTTATACACATCAACTTGGATTAAATTATGTCATTATCTAATTACCATGATTGACCTAACCTAATTTAATCAATAAATTAAAAAAAAAACCCCAATCAATATATTCCCAGCAAATATCAGCCGTCGGATGGTCTCGATCTCAGCTGTATCCCCAGTGTCATGATCTCCGAGTCAGCCGACGCTGACCAACGTGGAAACACATCAGCTAATGTTAATAATTGAAACAAACATTATTATCACAATCCACAAATTGGAGAGCACGTGTCTTATGTTTGTCTCTATTGTCCCAAAGTGTGTAGAAAATTCGTGAACCTCGAGTCATGTTTTATTTATTTATTTATTTTTTTTTTCCTTTGGATTTTCGGGATTATAAACCCTAGACTTTGTCTATCCAATCGATGATTAATTAATGAGGGATTAGTTTTGATGGGATGGGGTTAAAGGAAGATATTTTTGTCTGATCAGGTCAAATTACTGACGTGCTGGTTTCAGCCGTGAGGTGGAGGCCTATCGATTAGAAAAATCAAACGTTCAAGTTTTTTTTTCTGTTTTTTTGAAACTTATTAAATAGATTTTATTTTTACTAACCTCGATAATTTCAGTTGATTTAGTGAGATAAGACGTTAATTTTCTTAAGTAATATTAATTGTTAAAATCTTGACGTTGTGAATGAAGCAATTAAGTTGGAAAGATTGCCTCTATAATGAACATCTGTAGTAACTGATTCAGATTAATTGATCAATAAATTAAAATCGAGTGACTAAGATAAAAAAAAAATAACTTCGATAATTTTATGATGATTGCTCATTTATATAATAATTGGGATGGATGAATGTTATGCAATAAATCTCTTTCTATATATATATATATGTGTGTGTGTGTGTGTATTTATATTTATAACACATTAATTTTAAACAACAATTCAGCAGACTTGACCACGGACAAGTATTGTTTATATTTATTTATATCATTATTCACAATTTGTCATTTAATTAGTATAATATTTTTTTGAGGTTACTTAATTCGTATAATATATGTACTCTATAATTTAAATTAATTCAATTATTATGATTATTATTATTTAGCTCGTATATTTTCTCTTTGTCTATGCTTGGATATGCAGTTGGTTTTATTAAAACAATTAATTAAATAGGTTACGTTTTTAGGATGTCTCGCAAAAAAAAAAAAAAATTCAAAAAATGACATGTTCATCAAATCCATCGAATTGCTTTATATTATATTTTTGACAAGAAATAAACTAAAATATCTAATTCGAATAAATAACGTTACAAGAGTTTATAACTTTCGGCGGAATGTTATGCTCATTTAATAACATTTACTGAGATAAATAAAAAAGAGATATTATCATATTCTTTGTAAAATTGCATATAAAGATCAAGGACAAAATAAAAAAAAAATTGTGATTGGGAGGGCGGAACAAATATATTATGAAGAGTATTTCTATTAATTAATAGAACAAATAATTAAACTTAAGAAAAAAAATGTATTATTATGGAGTGTTTGCCAA
This sequence comes from Petrea volubilis, assembly GCA_026212405.1. Lineage (NCBI taxonomy): Eukaryota > Viridiplantae > Streptophyta > Magnoliopsida > Lamiales > Verbenaceae > Petrea > Petrea volubilis. Next base: position 17,139,042 of record CM047885.1, on the reverse strand, counting down.
TATAAAAAGTATTTTTTATTCAATTTCTGTTGAAAAAAAGTAATTATATATATTTTTTTATTTTGCTATTTTTATTGAAAAAAATTAAAATAAATTAAAAATTAGAAACAATTCTGACGTTGTTTTTTTTTCAACTTCGAGTTACTTTTTGTAAAATTCAACTATTACTTTCTCGCCGAACCCTTAAGTCCTATATTAAAAGTTACACAAATGTTATCTCAATAAAAAAAAATTAATAATTCCTAAGTTGATTCCACGAAATTTCACCCAAAGACAAAATTTTAGAATTTCTCACGCGGTATCACCTAGACCAACACCCAAGAAAACGGTTACATACATACATACATACACATACATACATCTTGCATTTTAATTCCAAATTTGAAGATTTATTTATTTATTTATTTTCTTTTCTTTGGTCAATTTTTTCATGACGCAAAAATGACTAACAAATGTAATTTAATTTTATTGTTGTTACCAAAATTGAACATAACAAGAAAGTGGGTGGTTAGAAAAGGTGGGCAGTCCGGCCGTGGATCCGACGTGGCAACCTTATCGGCCGTTGGGACGTCGGCCAAAGTCTTGGGGGAACCCTCTCTTACACCGTTGGATAAGTCCCATATTTTGTCCAATCCCGAACAAGAAACCGTGAACAAGAGAGAGAAAGAAACCGAGAGAGAGAGAGAGAGAGAGAGAGAGAGCCATCATCAAATCAACCATGGTGGTGCCTCGTCTCTCAATCCCTATTGGCAGTACCAAAGCATCTCCTCCCTCGACTATAAATATCCCTTTTCTCAGCACCTCTCCTGCATTCACTTCGCTGTTCCCATTCTATCTTCCCCTCAACAACAGAAATCATACGCGTTCGTATATTTCTACTCCTCGTCTCTCGTTTTCTTCACCTAATCACATTCTTGCTTACAGGGTACGTTCTTTCTTTCTGTTTTCCTCTTTTTCATTTCAATTTGTTTTTGTTAAAGTTTGAATCTTGCTGTTTCCTTGGCTCATTCTCTGCGAGATTTAAAGCGGGCTTTCTGTTTTTATCCCTTTTTGGGTTTCTAATTATGGAAGTTTGGTAGATCTCTTGGTCTTTCTTAGTGAAAGTTCATGCTTTGCGGAACAATTTCATCTGGCCTTTCTGGAATTTCATTCCTTTTCTGGTTGCTTTTTGAGTTTAAGCAAAATTGTGAATTAGTCTGTGTTTTTCTAGTAAATTTTCATCTGGGCTTTCTCAATGTTCATTGTTTTTGTTGGTTTTCAAGCTTAAGCAAAATTGTTGAACTGTGTGTGCTAATTTGATTACAGGGCAGTGAATCAGAAGCTAATTATAACACAAAAGACAAATCAGCCATGACAATCAAGCCAGCAGTCCGCATCGCCGAGAGGAAGCTGGTCGTCAAGGACCGGACCATCCTCACCAACGTGCCGGAGAATGTGATCGCCACCTCCGGCGCGGCGGCGGGCCCCGTCGAGGGGGTCTTCCTAGGCGCCGTCTTCGACCAGGACAGCAGCCGCCACGTGGTCTCTCTGGGGACACTGCGTGATGTGCGGTTCTTGGCCTGTTTCAGGTTCAAGCTATGGTGGATGGCTCAGAAAATGGGTGACAATGGGCGTGACATCCCGCTTGAAACCCAGTTCTTGTTGGTCGAAACGAAAGACGGATCCCATTTGGAATCTGATTTGGACGGTGAAGATGAAAATAAGATCGTATATACTGTGTTCTTGCCTTTGATTCATGGTCCCTTCAAAGCTTGTCTTCAGGGGAATGAAGGGGACGAGCTGGAGCTCTGTTTGGAGAGTGGTGATTCCGACACCGTCGGATCGACTTTCAATCATGCGGTGTACATTAGCGCCGGGACCGATCCATTCGGGACGATATACGAGGCGATCAAGGCTGTTAAATTACATCTCGGGACCTTTAGGCTGAGGCATGAAAAGAAAGTGCCCGGGATTGTTGATTACTTTGGTTGGTGCACATGGGATGCTTTTTACCAAGAAGTGACTCAAGAGGGGGTTGAGGCTGGGCTCGAGTCTCTTGGGGCTGGCGGCACCCCTCCGAAGTTCGCCATCATCGATGACGGGTGGCAATCCGTCGGGTCTGATGAACAAAATCAACCATCGCAACAAGAACAAGAACAGAAGAAACAAGAACCAGGTGCACCTCAGCTCCTGAGGTTGACAGGGATCAAAGAGAATGAGAAGTTCCAAAAGAAGGAGGATCCCAATGTGGGGATCAAGAATATCGTCAACATTGCAAAAGAGAAGCACGGATTGAAGTATGTGTATGTTTGGCACGCGATCACGGGGTACTGGGGTGGGGTGAGGCCCGGGGTGAAGGAGATGGAGGAGTACGGATCGGCTATGCAGTATCCGAAGTTGTCGAAGGGGGTTTTGGAGAACGAGCCCGGGTGGAAAACCGATGCGATCGCATTGCAGGGGTTGGGATTGGTGAACCCCAAGAACGTGTACAAGTTTTACAACGAGCTGCACAGCTATCTGGCTGCTGCTGGGATTGATGGAGTCAAAGTGGATGTGCAGTGCATCTTGGAGACTCTTGGGGCTGGTCTTGGTGGCAGGGTTGAGCTTACTAGGCAGTATCATCACGCTCTTGATGCCTCTGTTGCCAGGAATTTCCCGGATAACGGATGCATTGCTTGCATGAGCCACAACCTTGAGTCACTTTACTGGTATGTGTTTGTGTGTGTGTGTGTGTTTTTTTTTTCTTTTAGTTATGGATAATTTGGTGATTTTCTTGAACTTAGTTTTAGTTTATGCCATAAATCCATTTTATTAACTCTAGTCCAGCTTCATTTGAAATTCTTGAATTTGATCAATATTCTGAAGCCTCAGTTGTTCCCTTAGTTTCAGTGTATACTTTGTTCTGTTAGATCTGGTTATTCTGTTGAATGCTCCTAAATTTATCACTTTGTGGGGGTTATATGGTAGATCTGTTCAACTTTTACTGTGTGAAGAAAATTCTTGGTAGAAAGCATGTGATTAGTTTTTAGGGTGTTGGTAATTATGAAAGGTTCAAATGAGCAGTTGGTAATAAGTTTGTTAAAGACTATTTAGGATAACGAATTCTTTTTGTCTTGACAATACATCCCCTATTTTGATCTGTATCTGGCGTGTTTTGTTTTGTTTGATTTTGTGAAAACAGCTCAAAGCAAACTGCTATCGTGAGGGCATCCGATGATTTCTACCCAAGGGATCCAGTGTCACACACCATCCACATTGCTGCTGTTGCATATAACAGTGTCTTCCTTGGAGAAATTATGCTGCCCGACTGGGACATGTTCCATTCTCTCCACCCGGCGGCCGAGTACCACGGTTCGGCCAGGGCTATTAGCGGCGGACCTGTCTATGTTAGGTAAAAACCTACCTTCTAAGTCTCCTTGTTCATATATATAGTGTTACATGTGTGTGTAAGCATATCGATCAATGCTGATAAACGAGTCCATATGTAACAGTGATGCGCCTGGGAAGCACAACTTTGATATTCTGAAGAAGCTTATTCTGCCTGATGGCTCCATCCTCCGAGCCCGCTTGCCCGGTCGGCCTACTAAGGATTGCCTATTTTCCGACCCTGCCCGTGATGGCGTTAGGTGAGCATTCTTCATCGAATATTTAATTATATAGTGGATTCTTCGTTCAATTTGAATAATTTAAAAAATGCAAGTTAAGTACAATCTCAATTGATCAAATTTTCTAACTAAATCTTGTGGTACTTGTTTCAGCCTTTTGAAGATTTGGAACATGAACAAGCACACCGGAGTACTTGGTGTGTACAACTGCCAAGGTGCGGCGTGGAACATTGTGGAGAGGAAGAACACCTTCCACCAAACCAAATCCGAAGCCATAACCGGCTATGTGAGGGGCCGTGACGTGCACCTCTTATACGATGTGGCCCCAGACTCCAACTGGGATGGGAATGTTGCTCTCTACTCCCACAGGACCGGCGAGGTTATCGCTCTCCCCTACAACGTGGCCTTGCCCATCTCACTCAAGGTCCTAGAGCACGAGGTCTACACAGTCACGCCGATCAAGAAATTTGCCCCCGGTTTCAGCTTTGCACCATTCGGACTAATTGACATGTTCAATGGCGGTGGAGCCATAGACGGGCTCAAATATGATGTTAAGCCCATTGCACAAGAAGTAGAGAATACTGGAGAGAGAGCTGAGAACTTGAGCTCTGAGGCTGTGGCGGTTGTTTCAATGGAGGTGAGGGGATGCGGGCGTTTCGGTGCTTATTCGTCTGCTAAGCCCAGAAAGTGCACGGTTGCGAATGATGTGGTGGAGTTTGAATACGACTCAGCCTCTGGCTTGGTGACTTTTAACTTGGCTGAGATGCCCAAGGAGGACCAGAAAGTTCATCACATTGAGATTGAAGTGTGAATCCATGTGTATCATCATTTTCTGGCTAGATTTTGAGCATGATGAGGATGTTATGGAGCTATTGTATGAAGATTTTTTAGCAGAGGATCAGAGAAAGATTCTAATTTGGGGTTCATAGGGGCGTCGAATGTTGAAACGTTAGATGTTTTTTTATCGAAAGTCCCGTCGAGAACCCCGGCTTGCATTGTTGTACCATCTATTCATAATCTTCTTCCTTCTTAGGAAGGAGCTCGATACTGTAGAATAATCTGAATCCGATCAAAATGGAATTATGAAACTTTGGGATCTTTCAATTAACCGTAGATATATGCATATATAGAGGGATTAATCTTGTCAGAGAGTAAATGTTGTTTAAAGTTAACTATCTTATACGGTTTACGAGTTTAAATTTATATATATATATATGTATATATATAACTATCTTACACAAATCATGAATAATAATATTTTCTCTGTAGGAGATTTCATTCCAATAAAATGGGTTAATAATTTCCTCGCCAATGATTCTACTTTTGTATAATTGTAGAAGGAAAAGAAAAGGGATGCAAAAATCATAAATTAAAAAATAAAAATATTGATTTTGGAATTTTGGATGCTAAATGAAAATGAATTAGGGATATAATAAGCAAACTATTAAGATAGAACCAAAAGTTATAATAAAAATAATTTAGATAATTGAGTTATATTGTTAATCTCAATAAATCTATATTATGATACAAAAAGGCAACAGTTTTTAATAACTATTTTTGATCAGTTATTTTTGGTTTTTTTGATTGTCTCTCTCATCTCTCTCTTGTCTTTATCCTCTTTTATCTTTCAATATTCCTCAATATCATTTTTTTAAAATTTCATTGTAATTTTTTCTTAGTTATTTATTTTAAATTGTTTTATTTTTACTTATTAATAATTTTTTAAATCTATTAAAAATAACTAGAAATATTTTGACAGTATAAATACTACTAAAAAAATTAATATATTATTAAATTAAATTATTTTTTTATTATACACACACATCGAATGTGTTAATATTATTATTATTATATAACAATCTTTTACAATGATCCAATCGATAATCAGTTTTGCCATAAACATCAAATTAGTACATATTGCAGGAATCATATTAAATTTCTCCATTATCTTCATCTTCATTCTCTTCTTTTGTAGTGATGGATACGCCATTAAATCTTCATTTGATTTTAATTTATATTTTATTTTCATATATATTAAATTTATAATTATAATAATGTAACCACAAAATAGAGTAACAATAAGCGAATAAACAGCCAAATGAAAATACATATCAATAGATTTGTGAATAAGAAAATTACAATGAAAATTTATGAACCAAGATTTTAGATTTAATTTTTTCAAAAAGCAAACGTTAAGAAACACGAGAGAATAAGACGAATATTTGCATCACATTTTTTTT